>UESW01002250.1:0-21792 GCA_900491605.1 Calamus simplicifolius
CGATGGTTGCGATCGATCCAAGCCCTGATCCCGATCAGCCACGACCGATCTCGGACCGTGGCAATCGGTCTGATCGGCAAAGATCCGATGGTTGTGATCGATCCAAGCCCTGATCCCGATCGGCCACGACCGATCCCGGACCGTTGCGATCGGTCCAAGATCGCTGGCGATCCGACGGTTGCAATCGATCCAAGCCCTGATCCCGATCGGCCACGACTGATCTCGGACCATGGCGATCGGTCCGATCGGCAACGATACAACATTTGCGATCGATCAAAGCCTGATCCCGATCGGCCACGACCGATCTCGGACCGTGGCAATCGGTCCGATCGGCAAAGATCCGACGGTTGTGATCGATCCAAGCCCTGATCCCGATCGGCCATGACCTATCTCGGACCATTGCAATCCGTCCGAGATTGGCGATGATCCAACGGTTGCGATCGATCCAAGCCGTGATCCCGATCGCCACGACGATCTCGGACCGTGGTGATCGGTTCGATCGGCAACGATCCGATGGTTGCAATCGATCCAAGCCGTGATCCCGATCGGCCACGACCGATCTCGGACCATGGCGATCGGTCCGATCGGCGACGATCCGACGGTTGCGATCGATCCAAGCCCTGATCCCGATCGGCCACGATCGATCCTAGACCGTTGCGATCGGTCCAAGATCGCTGGCGATCCGATGGTTCCAATCGATCCAAGCCGTGATCCCGATCGGCCACGATCGATCTCGGACCGTGGCGATCGGTCCGATCGGCGATGATCCGACGGTTGCGATCGATCCAAGCCCTCATCCTGATCGGCCATGACCGATTCCAGACCAATGCGATTGGTCCGACATCGCTGGCGATCCGATGGTTGCGATCGATCCAAGCCGTGATCCCGATCAGCCACGACCTATCTCGGACAGTTGCAATCTGGCTGAGATCGGCGACGATCCGATGGTTGCGATCGATCCAAGTCGTGATCTCGATCGGCCATGATCGATCTCGGACCGTGGCGATTGGTCCGATCGGCGATGATCCGACGGTTGCAATGGATCCAAGCCCTGATCCCAATCAGCCACGACCGATCCCGGACCGTTGCGATCGGTCCAAGATCGCTGGCGATCCGACGGTTGCAATCGATCCAAGCCCTGATCCCGATCAGCCACGACCGATCTTGGACCATGGCGATCGGTCCGATCGGTGACGATCCGACGGTTGCGATGGATCCAAGCCCTGATCCCGATCGGCCACGACCGATCCCGGACCGTTGCGATCGGTCCAAGATCGCTGGCGATCCGACGGTTGCAATCGATCCAAGCCCTGATCCCGATCAGCCACGACCGATCTCGGACCGTGGCGATCGGTCCGATCGGCGATGATCCGACGGTTGCGATCGATCAAGCCCTCATCCCGATCGGCCATGACCGATTCCAGACCGATGCGATCGGTCCGAGATCGCTGACGATCCGACGGTTGCGATCGATCCAAGCCCTGATCCCAATCGGCCACGACCGATCTCGAACCGTGGCGATCGGTCCGATCGGCGACGATCCGAGGGTTGCGATCGATCCAAGCCCTTATTCCGATCGGTCACGATCGATTTTGGACCGATCGCTATTTAACATAATTAATTTTTTAAATATATTACGACGCAAAGGGTTGCATCGTAATTTTTTAATATGATAATTATATTATATAAAAAATTAATTTTAATTATAATAATTACGATGCAACAAGTGTGTCGCTATATTAAAACATAATTTCTTTAATTAATTTTTGGCTTATTACGTCGCTAATGCATCGCTATTTACATAATTAATTTTTTAAAAACATTGCAACGCACTGTGTTACGTCGCAATTATTTTTTCTCATATTTATACTTTATAAAATTTAATTTTATTTAAAATAATTGCGACGCATTTATTGCATCACTAAATTAAAAAATAATTTTAATTTATTTTCTGGTTTATTGCGTCGCTAATGCGTCGCTATTTAATATTTAATTTTTTTAAAACATTGCGACGTACTGAGTTGCATCGCAATATTTTTTTAAATATTTATACTTTAAAAAATTTAATTTCATTTAAATTATTTGCGACGCAATTGGTGCGTCGCTAAAATAAAATAATTTTTCTAATTTTTTGATTTATTGCATCACTAATGCGTCGCTATTTAATATATTTAATTTTTAAAAACATTGCGACGCACTGTGTTGCATCGTAATATTTTTTTCCAATATTTAAATTTTATAAAATTTAATTTTATTTAAATTATTTGCGATGCAATTGGTGCATCGCTAAATTAAAAATAATTTTTTTAATTTTCTGTTTTATTGCATCGCTAATGCATCGCTATTTAACATATTTAATTCTGTTAAAAATATTGCGACGCACTGAGTTGCATCGCAATATTTTTTTGATATTTATATTTAATAAAAAATTAATTTAAAAATATTGCGATGCATTATTGCATCGCAATATTAAAAATTTAATTTTTTTTGATTTTCTGGTTAATTGAGTCGCTAATGCGTCGCTAATTATGTCGCAATATTTTGTTGTCACAGAGGCGTTGCAAAGTGGTCACAATTTAGCGACGCATATTTGCGTCACTAAATTTGCATCGCTATTTCAGTATTTTCTTGTAGTGGTTGAGCTTCAACTCAACAAAAGGATTAAAGAAGTCAGATCTGACCGTGGTGGTGAATATTACGGTAGATATGACGGATCAGGTGAACAACGTCCAGGACCATTTGCCAGATACCTAGAGAGTGTGGAATTGTCCCACAGTATACCATGCCAGGGTCACCTAGCATGAATGGTGTAGCTGAAAGACGAAACAGGACTCTTAAGGATATGGTAAGGAGTATGATTTGTCATTCTACCTTACCAGAGTCACTCTGGGGAGAGGCACTAAAGACAGCAGCCTACATTCTGAATAGAGTACCAACTAAAGCAGCTGTCAAAACACCTTATGAGCTTTGGATAGGACGAAAGCCTAGTCTAAAGCATTTTCATGTTTGGGGATGTCCAGCTGAGGCAAGGCCTTATAGGCCACATGAAAAGAAATTGGACTCCAGGACAGTGAGTAGCTATTTTGTTGGTATTCTGAGCGATCCAGGGGTTACAAGTTTTATGATCCAAATCAAGGATAATTTTTGAGATGGAACTGCAACGTTCTTTGAGGATATTGAGTTTGGGGGAGAAATAAAGTTAGAGACTTTGTCTTTGAGGAGGAATTGGAACCTACTACTCTTGTTGAAGAGCAGCTAGTTCCTATTCCTATAATTGCTTTTGATAATGATCAAGTTGCAATTTCAGAACAACAAGAAATTGTTGTTCAACCCTCAGAGGTACAAACTCAACAACCTCAAGAACAAGTGCCTTTGCGGCGATCCACTAGAGAAAGGAAGAATGCTATTCCAGATGATTATATAGTGTTTCTTCAGGAACATGAGGAAAATAATGGCATGATGGAAGATGATCTGTCAACTTCCTTCAAGCCATACAAGGTTCCAATTCAGAAAAGTGGATTGAAGCAATGAAAGAAGAGTATAAGTCTATGCAAGATAATAAAGTTTGGGAACTTGTCCCATTACCAGAAGGTGTGAAACCCATTGGTTGCAAATGGATTTTTAAGACCAAACGGGATTCAAAGGGTAATGTGGAAAGGTATAAAGCTCGTCTTGTGGCTAAAGGCTATACTCAAAAGGAAGGATTGACTTTAAAGAGACCTTCTCTCAGTTTCATCGAAGGACTCTTTAGGACAATCATGGCTCTTGTTGCACAGTATGATATGGAACTCCATCAAATGGATGTCAAGACGGCATTTCTCAATGGAGACATTGATGAGACAATTTATATGGTGCAACCAGAAAACTGTGTCAGGAGACCCAAAGAAAATGGTTTGCAAATTGACAAAATTCATTTATGGGTTAAAGCAAGCTTCTCGTCAATGGTACCACAAATTTCATCAAGTAATTCTCTCATTTAATTTTGAAGTGAATGCAGTTGATGATTGTGTGTATCACAAGTTCAGTGGGAGTAAATCCATTTTTATGGTTTTGTATGTGGATGACATTTTGCTTGCCACAAATGATATAGGCATGTTGCACGAAACCAAGAGATTTCTATCAAGCAATTTTTAAATGAAAGATCTTGGTGATGCCTCCTTTGTATTGGGAATCCAGATACATCGAGATCGTTCTCAGGGTATCCTTGGATTATCACAAAGGAGCTATATCGATAAAGTACTTAAGAGATTTGGCATGCAAAATTGCAAACCAGGTGATACCCCTGTCGCTAAAGGAGATAAATTCAGTATTAATCAGTGCCCAAAAGGAAACCTTGAAGTTGAAGAGATGCAGAAGATTCTTTAGGCTTCGGTTGTAGGGAGTCTAATGTATGCTCAAGTTTGTACGCGTCCGGATATTGCGTACATTGTTGGAGTGTTAGGCAGATATTTAAGCAACCCAGGTATGGATCACAGGAAAGCAGCCAAAAGGGTTATGAGATATTTGAAAAGAGCAAAAGATTACATGCTCACATATAGGAGATCAGATCATTTTAAGATCATTGGGTATTCTGACTCTGACTTTGCGGGATGCCAAGATAGTAAAAGATCCACTTCGAGCTATGTATATCTGTTAGGTGGTGGGGCTATTTCTTAGAGAAGTGCAAAACAGACACTCATAGCTTCTTCTACCATGGCAGCAGAATTTATAGCATGTTATGAAGCATCCAATCATGGGATATGGCTAAAAAACTTTGTCACTGGGTTGCGCATATTGGAAGGAATTGAAAGACCTGTTAAGTTATTTTTTGACAACAAGTCAGTCGTATTGTATTCCAACAACAATAGGAGCTCGATCAAGTCAAAGCATATTGACATCAAGTTCCTGGTGTTGGGAATTGTATCCTAAAGCCAATCATTTGATGATTGTGCTAATGTAAATTACATATAAATGGATATATTAATAAAAGTTATTTGGCAGTTTATTCATTATAAGAACATCTTCTTAAAACTCCTAATAGTAATGAAGCCCTCAAGATCTTCCTTTACGATAAAGGAGGATTTATCTTTGAAGGTCCTTAAAAGAGTTCGCGACCAAATGATATACTATGACAGGGCTATAGTATTATTAATTATAGGATGTTGTATATCATATTTGTTGGTTGTCCTCTTAACCAAGGAGTGTAAAGACACTGGTATGACATATAGGTGAAAGTATAGGAGTATATTTCATTGAACGTGACTCATTTTTGGATACTCTGTTGTCAAGAGTTAATCCGAGAAGATATGGGTATAAGTATCCTTTAGACCTAAAGATCATAACCGGTGACTTGCAAGCAACTCATTGTACTTAGGTGCTAGACCACCTGGCTTTCTAATCCAGCTACGAAAGGTTACTGGGTGCAGTCAAGTACTTGTGGTAGTCAGTTGTGGATCAAGATAGAATTTGACCTATCCCGTTAAAAGAAAAATGCTTGTGTTTCAATTTAGCAAGACCTTGGCCAAGGCACTTCATGTGAAGGTCACATGATCACTAAAGTTGAAATCACTTTATGGATTTGCTATTTAGAGTTGACAGGCTCTTAAGCCATCCTTAGCATTTGTGGTCAAAAGGATGAATTATACGGTAACTATTTCTTAGGGTTCTTGGAGTTTGCTCAACAACTCTTCGACCTATCCGGACGTCGGGTTCCATTTCTAGATGGGCACATCGATTAGTATAGAAAATTTTTCCTATGCTACCGGCTTAGGTTCGAACCTAGAGAGTCATACGCATAGAAGTTTCCTAGGATGATCTATTTGCTGATCAACGATTGAGAATCGTATATGATTTAATTAATCAATTTGATTGATTGAATTATCTCAATTGGGTTAAGTACAAATGAATAAGATTCAATTTGGTTTAAGTTTATTAGAAGGACTAATCAATTTCAAATATTGATTTGAAATTAGACTTGATTTGGATTTAAATAGATTCAAGACTAGATAAATTTGATTTGGGCTAGGACCATGATCTATGTAGGTTCAGTCCAATAAATTCAAATCAGCTTAAACCAAAACCCGAACCCAAACCCCTCGCAAAAGGATCTTACATGATGAGATAACTTGATTAAATTTTCATATAAATTTAATGTATAACATTAATCTTCTCCAAACGGTTTCGTTGGAATTCTAAGTGTTAGAATTTATGTACCTCTTTGAATTAACCAACGATAAAATTCTAAGTGTTAGAATTCACGTCTCTTTGGTTTTCACCGAACATGTCGGAATTAACAAAACGTTGGAATTCTAAGTGTTAGAATTCATAGGTTTTCACCAAACGTTGGAATAAACCAAACGTTGCGTCTCTTTGGTTTTCACCGAACGGGTGAATTCTAAGTGTTAGAATTCAATGGGCTAAAGGCTACATTGAGCCTATAAAACAGAAGACATTCTTCACCAGATTAGAACACAACAACGATATGTTGTGAATTGAAATTCTAAAGAGTTAGAATAAAAAATCTTGGTGTGTGATTCTAGTGTTAGAAAAAGTGTGGTGGATCTTGGAGGAAGATTCAAGTGGGAGGATTCAAGATCAGCAATGTTGTTTTTCCGTGAGCTAGCACTCCTGGAAATCTGATCATTCGGGGACTTCGCATGAACGATACTAGAGGCTGGACGATTGAATAGCTGCAGAGCAATAAGGATTTACCTACTGTTCTTAAGGTAAGTGATTTGATCCCTAGATCTTAAGGCAGGCTTTAAGATAAGTAGATGACTTCTCATCTTAAAGATCAAGATATGATCTTGATGTTTTTATTTATATGCATAATTTAGATCAAACGATCCTATAGTATAAGGCAAAGATATGATCTTGATGCATGTTAGATAGATTAATATATAATCTTTAAGTTTCACATTGGTAATTGTTATCAAATTATTAAAATATGCATGTCTCGGAGATTATTTCTTCCTACAAATGATATCAGAGCCCTGGTTTCATTTTGATCTAATTTATTGCATATAAATTAATGCTCCTATTAATTTTGTAATCAAAGCTAAAATGGATCATCAGGCTATTCGGTCACAGATAGATTAAAAATCCAAATTACCTATTCAACGAGGTATTCTGTGATATATTGCCGTAACGTTATGGTTCTTGATGTTTAGTCAAAAGATAATTTAAATTGATCTTTGGCATCAAAACACAGATTACACACACTCTCAAAAGATGTTTTATATTTGATACATATTGAGGTTCTATAAAAGCATGATATTTGCATGTTTAGTATAAAAACATAGATATGAGATATGATGGCTTATTGTCTATGTTATAAAATATACAAATATTTATGAGAGTTTTATTTGAATGTCAAAAATTTATTCATAATCTTTTTAGATATGATCTAAATATAGGAATTATGAATAGTAATATAATGCAAGTGATGCTTGATTGGAAATATATGACATGTAAACATGAAATATATTCAATCTTTTGGGTTAGCTAAATCGGATCCATAAAGGGTTAGACCCTAAGGTTTAAATCAACTGGACTAGAAGAGTATTTGATCAAATCTAAATTAATTATATTAGGTTAAAGATGCTCTAAATCAAACAATAGTTGTAGTTGATCATGTCCTTGTCTTTGATTAAACTAAATGGAGGTAGATTAGGCTCCGTGGTTGAGCATGAATCTCTTAGATGGTCAAATCAAAATTAGTTAACCATATGATGTCAAGGTGAGTTGGCAAGTTGCTCTAGGATCAACGATCGAATGGTTTTTAATTGGGAGCTACTCATATTGATGCATCTTTAACGAGTTAATGGCTTATCTCTCCCATCGATCTTACTTACCTGGTCAATATGGTGAACCATTTATGATTCAGATCATTTACCTAATTCGAGTTGACCCATGCCTGTAAGGAAATCAGTCTGACTAATTTAGGTGTCACTTAACCTGACTTAATCTTGTTTCATTCTATCGATTTTATAGATTAGTGGAAGAACTTGATTAGTCAATTTATCTTCAAATTATTAAATCCTCTAAAATTATTAGGTCCTTAAAATGAAATAGTTATATGATAACTAGATCATAGCCTCCCATTAAGGTGGGTGATAATGAGTCCGATGTTTTGATAATCATTGAAGGCACTCTATGCCTAATGCTTGTCAACCATCAATTATCATTCATTATATGATAAGTCAGCGTAACTATTAAATAGACAGTCAGGTGGACTGAGCTTCACTCGGCTTAGTTGTCTATTGATAGGTCACACTGATTATATCATTTAATGGTTGGACCTAACCAGAACTTTCAGTGGAGGCACTCCATGCCTGCTGAAGAGGAACATGGGGCAAAACTGAACACTAAGAATTATTTTGGGAAACAATTGGTTTTGAACCTACTCTTAGATGCATATGGGTTGGCCAAGCTTCACTTGGGCCTGTATGTAGTCTATGTAGATCTTAGTGCCCACTAAAGAATTAAGAATAATTCTTTGAATTGGGGTGTAGAGGCTGCCAATTTGAATAAAATAGTGGAAGAATCTTTAGACTAAATTTCAAGTCTTTAAACTGAATCAATTTATATACTACTAAACTTTAGTTTTTCCTTATGCAAAAAATGGCTAATAATTTATCATTAAGGTCCCTATTGGATAGTGACAAGTTGAATGGTTTAAATTTCAATAGCTGGTTTAGAAAACTTAAGATCGTCCTTGAGCATGAGAGGATTCTATATATTCTGAATAATCCTGCACCAGAGATACCTAATGCAAACACCCAAAGTTCTGAGAGAGACACTTATCAGAAGTGGCTCAGTGATAGAACTAGCGTGCGTTGCATCATGCTAGCAGCAATGAATGATGAATTCGGTTGCCGGTTCGAGAATGCTCAGCCGAAAGAAATCATTCAAGCGTTGAATGAATCTTTTGACACACCCAACGACGTTGAAAGGCACAAGACTAGTTGTGCTATTTTTAATGCTCAAATGAGGGATGGATCTTCTGTCACTGATCATGTATTGTACATAATTGAGAAGATAGAACTCCTAAGCAAGCTCGGCTTTTTCCTACATGAGCAGTTGGGAAAAGATGCAATCCTGAATTCCTTGCCTCCATCCTTCCGACCTTTCCTTACTCATTTTTGAATGACAAAGCCTGCAGTCAACTACCATAGTTTGTTGGGGTTCTTACAGAACTTTAAGAAGGACAACCAGCTCTCTAAGGGTTTGGTTAATGTGGTTGAAGGATCTAAGGTAAAGCGTCAACCCTTTGGGAAAGGAAGAAGAAAAAGAATAAGAAAAGGTGCAATATGCTAGGACATCTATAAGGGGTCAGATGCAGAAGAAGAAAATTGATAAAAGTCAAGCTGAATGCTTTCATTGCAAGATGTAAGGGCACTAGAAGAGGAACTGTCCTCTTTACATTGCCACACTTGATCCAAACAGGCCAAAGAAGAAAAAGGAGAAAGATGTTGCTCAACAAGGTATTTATATAATAACACCTTATAATTTTTCTGTATATGATAATCAGACCTGGGTATTGGATACCAGGAGTCCTTTTAACATTTGCAATTCATTGCATGGACCATATGTCACTAAAAGATTTGAGGACAATGAAAGATTCCTTAATGTCGATGATGGAAGATTAGTTCTAGTTCTGGCATTAGGAGTTCTTGAAATAGTTTTCAATAGAAATGTCATTGTACTAAATGATTATCATCTTTGCCCAACGTTCTTGTTGAACGTAATTTCTGTAGGCCTTCTAGCCAAAAGTCATTATAAAATTTCAATAAAGGATGTTACTTTGAATATCATTATGAATGGAGTCACTGTAATGATTGGGCATTTATCTAATAGCATTTATATATTATCACAGCCTGTAAATGTAGTGTACAAATCAAGTAAGCGCCCTAGAATAATTGATGTCACAGATATTTATCTTTGGCACCATTGGCTAGATCATATCAACAAGAATAGATTAAACAGGTTAACCCAGGAGGGCATCCTTCGAGTTGATGATTGTCAATCATTAACTACCTGTGAATTATGTCTTCTTGGTAAAATGACCAAGTTATCTTTTACTGAAAAAGGTGAAAGAGCCAAAGAGCTATTGGGTCTAGTACATACTGATATATGTGGACCAATAAGCACTTATGTCAAAGGTGGATATTACTACTTTATTACTTTTATAGACGACCTTTCTAGGTTCGGTTATATCTATCTTATGAGACATAAATCTGAGTCGTTTGAAATGTTCAAACTATATCATAAAGAAGTAGAAAAACAAATAGAAAAATGTATTAAGACCCTTCAATCAGATCGAGGAGGCGAATACCTTTCAAATGACTTTGTGACATATTTAAGGAAGAATGGGATTCTCTCCCAATGGACTCCTCCAGGAACACCGCAGTATAACGGTGTGTTAGAAAGAAGGAATCGAACCCTGTTAGACATGGTTCAGTTCATGATGGTTTTGCAAGCTTGCCAATATCATTTTGGGGATATGCATTAGAATCAGCTTGTCATATTCTCAATAAGGTTCCAAGTAAGTCTGTTTCTAAAACTCCACATGAGATGTGCATGGACATAAACCAGTTATCACCTATCTGAGAGTCTGGGGGTGTCCGGCTTTGTGAAACATGAAAAATCAGACAAATTTAAACCCAAATTTGACAAATATTTTTTATCAGCTATCCGAAAGAAACCAAAGGATATTACTTCTACAATACTGAAGAACAAAAGTTGTTCATTAGTAATAGAGTAGTTTTTCTTAAAAAGGAGTTCCTTAGGGAAGGAACAAATGGCTCTAATGTTGAAATTAAGGAAGTTCATCAAGTAGAAGAAACAACACAAACCATTGAACCCTTAGAATCTGAGTTGATTAGATCAAACTCAAAACCCATTTTAGATGCACCATTAAGGCGATCTGGTAGAGTACCACATCGATCGGACAGATACTTAGGTTTCTTGGTCCAGAACGAGGATCCTATTGAGCTCGATGAGAACAACAAGGATCTGATCACCTATATGGATGCTATGCAAAGGACTGACTCTGATAAATGGCTTGATGCCATGAAATCCATAAAAATAATGTATGTACATTAGTTGACCCATCCGAATTGATAAAACCCATAGGGTGTAAGTGGGTTTTCAAGAGGAAAAGAGGCAGACGGAAAGGTAGAGACCTACAAAACACGTCTGGTTGCCAAGGGGTATCGTCAATGTTATGGTATTGACTATAACGAAACGTTTTCTCCTATGGCAATGCTGAAATTCATTCGGATTATGCTAGCTATAGCAGCACACTTAGATTATGAGATATGGCAGATGGATGTTAAAACCGCTTTTCTAAATGATAATTTAGAAGAATAGGTGTATATGATACAGCCTGAAGGTTTTATATCTAAAAACGAGTCTAAAGTGTGCAGGTTACAGAAGTCCATATATGGACTTAAGCAAACATCTAGGAGTTGGAACATGCGATTTGATAATGTGATCAAGTCTTATGGCTTTGTTAAGAATAAAGAAGAACCTTGCATTTATAAATGAGCTAACGGTTATGTTATTATATTTCTTGTATTATATATGGATGATACTCTCTTAATCGGGAATGATATTCCTGCATTACAAGGAATAAAGACATGGTTATCATCACAATTCTTCGTGAAAGATCTGGGAGAAGCATCATACATCCTAGGGATGAAGATCTATCGAGATAGATTTAAGAGGATGCTTGGTCTATCCCAATCTACGTACATTGATACAGTGCTAAAGAGGTTTAGCATGGAGAATTCCAAAAAAGGCTATCTTCCGGTAGGCCATGGAATTCATCTTTCTAAGAAGGATTGTCCGACAACTCCTAATGAAAGAGAACGTATGAGTCAAATTCCATATGCTTCGGCAGTGGGATCGATTATGTACACCATGATATGTACAAGACCAGATGTGGCATACTCACTAGGAGTAGTGAGTAGATACCAATCTGATCCAGGAGAAAAACAATGGCAAGTTGTTAAGATAATCTTTAAGTATTTGAGAAATACTAAGGACCAGTGGTTAGTCTATGGAGAGTCTGATTTGAAACTTGTTGAATATACTGATTCCAGTTTTCAATCAGATCATGATGATAGCAAAAGTGTGTCAGGTTTCGTGTTTATCCTGATGGTGGAGCTGTTTGCTGAAAAAGTTCCAAGCAACATGCAGTGGTAGATTCAGTGTGCGAAAAAAAGTACATCGCTGCATCAGATGCCGCGAAAGAAGCTGTGTGGCTGCGAAAGTTCATCTCTGAGCTTGGAGTGGCACCTTCCATAGATGGACCAGTCCTGTTGTACAGTGACGGCACTGGTGCCATAGCTCAAGCAAAGGAACCACGAGCACATCAGTGCACCAAGCACATACTACGTCCGTTTCATCTTATTCGAGAGATTGTAGAATGAGGTAACATAAATCTTCAGAAGATTGACGAAAGGAAAACCTATGTCACCCATTTACTAAGCACTCAGCATCAAAGAGTTTGACGACTACAAGTTGAAGATGGGTATTAGATACTGTAATGAGTGGTTTTAGGCTAAGTGGGAGTTTGTTGGGAATTATATCCTAAAGCCCATCATTTGATGATTGTGCTAATGTAAATAACATATAAATTGATATATTAATAAAAGTTATTTGCAGTTTATTCATTATAAGAACATCTTCTTAAAACTTCTGATAGTAATGAAGCCCTCAGGATCCTTCACGATAAAGGAGGATTTATCTTTGAAGGTCCTTAAAAAGTTGCGACCAAATGATATACTATGACAGGGCCATAGTACTATCAATTATAGGATGTTGTATATCATTTTGTTGGTTGTCCTCTTAACCAAGGAGTGTAGAGACACTGGTATGACATACAAGTGAAAGTGTAGGAGTACATTTCATCGAACATGACTCATTTTGGATACTCTGCTGTCAAGAGTTAATCCGAGAAGATATGGGTATAAGTATCCTTTAGACCTGAAGATCACAACCGGTGACTTGCAAGCAACTCATTGTACTTAGGTGCCGGACCACCTGGATTTCTAATCCAGCTACGAAAGGTTACTGGGTGCAGTCAAGTACCTGTGGTAGTCAGTTGTGGATCAAGATGGAATTTGACCTATCCCGTTAAAAGGAGAAATGCTTGTGTTTCAATTTAGCAAGACCTTGGCCAAGGCACTTCATGTGAAGGTCACATGATCACTAAAGTTGAAATTACTTTATGGATTTGTTGTTTAGAGTTGACAGGCTCTTAAGCCATCCTTAGCATTTATGGTCAAAAGGATGAATATACGGTAACTATTTCCTAGGGTTCTTGGAGTTTGCTCGGTAACTCTTCGACCTATCCGGACGTCAGGTTCCATTGCTTGATGGGTGTTGACCCAATTATTGATTTTGATGATTAATAAAAGATTTGAGTATATTTATTTTATTACTAATAAATTTAACAAGTGTTTCAGGGCTTAAAAATCTTTGAGCAATCAAAAGACATAAAGAAACGTGTTTTGAATCCATTGCCAAAAGAAAGTTTTAAAATTCAGAGCCTGGAGTCGACACCTAGGAGATCTGGAGCCGACCCCATGGCCAATCAAATGTCTTTCTGATTTTTGGCACGGTCCAGAGCCGACACCCAGAGTTTCAGAGCCGACACCCAAAGTTTCGGAGTCGACACTTACAGTGTCTGAAGCCGACTCCGATGCAGGAACAAAACACGTTTTTTGACTACTTGGAGCCGACACTTACAGTCTTTCGGAGCCGACTCCCGAATGTGGTGAGTCAACACTTAACTTTTCGGAGCTGACTCCTCAACGAACTCTTTACTTTCTATTTTTGGATAACCGACTTGGAGCCGACACCTGAAAAGTTGGAGCCGACTCCAACCTATCAGGAACGGATTTTAAAATGCCAGATCAGCTCAAACAGTAATTTTTTATTTCACCTAACTTCTAACGGATATATTTTGTATGGTCAAACTTTTCAGGTACATTCCAACGGCTAGTTTCTCACCAAAAACATGGATTAAGAGAAATCTATAAAAGGGGGAGAAAGCTCGTTTGAAAAGAAGAGACGAAAAAAATAGAGTGAAAACAAATCAAAAATCTAAGAAGTCTTGAGCTTGAAATCAAAGAGAAAAGAGTCCAAGTTCGAATCCATCTACTCCAGAAAATTCAAAGAGAAATCCAAGGCATTCAAAATCAAAAATCGGAGGATTTCTCAAAAAGAAGAAAAAGAAGCCAAAAGCCCTGTTCTGTGATTTTCCAACTTCTCATGCAACATTTGCAAAGAATCCGAGCTGAGGCCTGATTCAACATTCAAAGAGAAGAGGAAAAGAAGAAAAGAAGAAAAGCTCAAATCCAATCTGCTTCAAACAGGCTTTTCTAACCTTGTTCATTTACATTGAATATTTGCTCATTTAAGGAGTTGTTTGTTATTGTAAACACTTTTCTTACTTGTTTTTGCTAATTCAATCAGGGGGATTGAATTAGTGGTGGTAGTATACCTCGGGGTAAGCTAGATTAGCTTGTGTTTGGGTTTTGTGCTGGTGAGCCCGGAAAACCAGCTGGGTTCATTGTGATCCCGAGGAAAACAACAAGTTCTGAGTTGTGAGCTTGTAAAACAACTCGACTGTAATCAAGAGGATTATAGTGTGGACCCAAGTGGATCTTGGGAGTGGACGTAGGTGTTGGATACACCGAACCACTATAAAATCTTTGTATTTGTCCTGCTTGATTGTCTCTCTCTATCTCTTTGCTTGTGATTAATATTCGCTTTGCACTTAATTTTATTTATCTCAAAGCCAATCGTTTCAAAGGTTAAATTTTTAAGAACCCAATTCCCCCCCCCCCTCCTTGGGTTGTCATCTGGGCCAACAATTGGTATTAGAGCAAGTGCTCATTTGAATTTGGTCTAATGATCAAGAGCTAAAGATCCAAATGGCAGCTCAAGCTAGTTCATCTTATTTAGAAGGTCAATCCACTAATCGACCTCCTTTGTTTAATGGAACTAATTATGGTTATTGAAAAGCTAGGATAAAAATTTTTATACAAGCACTTGACTATGATCTATGGAGCATTATAGTCAATGGACCACACACACCCACTACTAGAATTAATGGCATGGAGATTCCTAAGCTGGAAATGGAATGGGATGAACATGATAAAAAATTGGCACAACTTAATGCCAAGGCTATGAATGTTTTATATTGTTCACTAGATGCAAATGAATTTAATCGAATTTCTACATGTATTTCCGCGAAAGAAATTTGGGATAGATTAAAGGTTACCCATAAGGGTATAAATCAAGTTAAAGAATTAAAGATTAATATTTTAGTGCATAAATATGAATTATTCAGCATGGAACAAACTGAAACCATCACATGCATGTACACAAGATTCACTGATATTGTAAATAGTTTGAAAAGTCTCGTATGACTTACACTAACTCTGATTTGGTTCGTAAAATTCTTAGGTCACTTCCAAGATTGTGGGAAGCGAAGGTGACTGCTATCTAAGAAGCCAAGGACCTAAATGTTTGACTTTTGGAAGAGCTACTTGGATCCCTGATGACTCATGAGCTAACCATGAAACAACATCAAGAGGAGGAAGTCAAGAAGAAGAAGACAATTGCTCTTAAAGCTGCAGAAAGTGAGGAGAGCTGCAGTGATGATGATGATGATGAAGAGACTACACTCCTTGCTAGAAAATTTAAGAAATTCATGCAAAGAAGGAGACCCTTCCACAAGAAAAAATCTGGAACAAAAATGGAAGGAGAAAAAGAGAAAGAGAAGGACAAAGAAAAGAAAAAGAGCCCTTAATTTATTATGAGTGTAAGAAACCAGGGCATTTCAGATATGACTGTCCTCAATTAAAGAAGTCTACAAGAAGAAGAAGAAAGCCTATGTTGCAACCTGGAGTGATAGTGAAGAATCCTCTTCCGAGGAGGAACAAAAGAAGTTGCCAACATTTGCTTTATGGCGAACGACGACGAGGTAGTACTGAAACCCTTTATGATGATTTTATATTTGATGAATTATATAAGCTTTCAATGAATTAATAAGTGATTTTAAGGTTCTGAAAAAGAAGAACAAATCTTTAAAAATTGACAATTTAAATCTTGCCAAAGAGAAGGATAAATTAGTCTATGAAGTTGAAAAATTGAAATCAGAAAATGAAGTTTTGATTGAAGAAAAAGGATCAATTTCCAAAGAGAATGATAGATTAAAGAAGGAAGTTGAAAAATATAAAAATATTGTTGATAAATTTACATATAGTTCTGAAAAACTTAATTTATTATTGAGTAATCAAAGAGCTATATTTGATAAGGCTGGATTAGGTTATAGACCCAACATAAAATAAAAATATGTCAAAAACTTCTTTAGAAAAGAATAAGATAAAGGTGAAGTTTTATGTCATTATTGTAACAAGAAAGGCCACAAATCCTATGAATGTAATGCAAGGAAAAGCAACAAGAAATTAATTGCTAAAGGAAAGAAAATATGGGTTCCAAAAGGAACTATCTTTATTGCTACTAACCATGAAGGACCCAAGAAGGCTTGGGTACCTAAATATAAGATTGATCATTTTTGCAGGAGTGTCTTGCGGCCAAAAGATCAAAGCGAGAGTATATCGATAGTGGCTGCTCAAGATACATGACAGGTGACAAGGATCAATTCATCACCCTTGAAAGCAAAAGAGGAGGAGTTGTTACGTTTGGTGACAATGGCAAAGGCCAGATCATGGGGTTTGATAAAATTCAAATAACTCCCTCCACATTTATTGAAAATGTCCTATATGTTAATGGTTTGAAGCATAATCTAATTAGTATTAGCCAATTGTGTGATAAAGGTTTCAAAGTATCATTTGAAGCTTCTCTATTTGCACTGTTTCTAATCCCATTGATAATAGCATGATATTTACTGGAAATAGAAATGGCAATGTATACTTGATTGATTTAGACAATTTGTCTACTGGTAATCATTGCTTAGTTGCTAATAATGCTAATATAAATGAGATTGGATGGCTGTGGCATCGTAGATTAGGTCATGCAAGCACACACCTAATTTCAAAATTAATTAGAAAGGATTTAGTAAAAGGTCTTCCACAACTAGATTTTGAAAATAACAAAATTTGTGATGCATGTCAATTTGGAAAGCAAACTAGAAACTCTTTCAAAACTAAAAACATTGTTTCCACTTCTAGGCCACTTGAACTACTTCACATGGATCTCTTCGGACCTACTAGAACCACTAGTCTAGGAGGAAAGAAATATGGTCTTGTGATTGTAAATGATTATTCTAGATACACTTAGGTATTGTTTTTAGCTCATAAAATGAGACCTTTCCATTATTTTTTAAATTCTTCAAGAAGGTCACAAATAAGAAAAAAATACCATAGTGTCTCTTAGAAGTAATCATGGCACTGAATTTGAAAATCATTTATTTGAAAACTTTTGCATTGAAAATGCATCCATCATAATTTTTCAGCACCTAGAACACCACAACAAAATGGAGTTGTAGAAAGAAAAAATAGGACTTTAGAAGACATGGCCCGTACCATGCTATGTGAAAGCAACTTACCAAAGTACTTTTGGGTGGAAGCTATAAACACGGCATGTTACATTCTTAATAGAGCTTTAATTAGGCCAATCCTTAAGAAAACTCTTATGAACTATGGAACAATAGAAAACCAAACATAAGTTATTTTCATGCATTTGGTTGTAAATGTTTCATTCATAATAATGGTAAAGATAATCTAGAAAATTTGATGCAAAATCAGATGAAGGCATATTCTTAGGATATTCAACATCTAGTAAAGCCTATAGAGTGTTTAACAAAAGAAACTTAATTGTAGAAGAATCTATTCATGTAGTTTTTGATGAATCTTTAGCATCGAGTTCTGGAAAGATTGATGATGAAGAAGATACAAACATATTAGAAAGGGACATTGAAAAATTAAATATAGATGTATCTTCAGATCATGAACAAGGAGCTAAAGATAATGATTCTCCTAGTGTTGATGTTGTTGATGCAAATCATAATGATGTAGATCTTCCTAGAGATTGGAGATATGCCTATGGTCATCCAAAAGAATTAATTATAGGTGATCCATCTCAAGGAGTAAGAACTAGATCATCAATGAGAAACATCAATAATCATCTTGCATTTATATCTCAAATTGAACCTAAAACTATTGAAAGGCTGAAAAAGATAATAATTGGATGTTAGCAATGCAAGAAGAATTAAATTAATTTACTAGAATAATGTCTGGACCCTTGTAGATAGACCTAAAGATCATTTTGTTATAGGATCAAAATGGGTATTTAAAATAAATTGGATGAAAATGGCATAGTAATAGAAACAAAGCTAGATTAGTGCAAAAGGATATAATCAAGAAGAAGGAATTAATTTTGATGAAACTTTTGCACCTATAGCTAGATTAGAAGCAATTAGATTATTACTCGCTTTTGCATGTCATATGCATATCAATTTATTTCAGATGGATGTTAAAAGTGCATTTTTAAATGGATTTATAAATGAGGAAGTTTTTGTTGAACAACCTCCTGGTTTTAAAGATCATGAATTTCCAAATCATGTTTTTAAATTGCACAAAGAACTATATAGTTTAAAATAAGCACCTAGAGCTTGGTATGAAAGATTAAGTAAATTTTGATTGAAAATGATTTTACAAGAGGAAATGTTGATAAAACACTATTTTTGAAAAGAAAAGACAAGGATTTATTAGTAGTACAAATATACGTTGATGATATTGTATTCGTGCTACTAACAATCTTTTGTGTCAAGAATTTGCTAAGTTAATGCAGGGTGAGTTCGAAATGAGCATGATGGGAGAACTCAATTTCTTCCTAGGACTTCAAATCAAGCAAAGCAAAGAGGGATTTTCATCAATCAAGCAAAATACACAAAAGAACTTCTTAAGAAGTTTGGAAAGGAGTCAATTAAACCCCTTGGAACACCTATGAGTCCTTCATGCAAATTAGACAAAGATGAAGAGGGTAAGAAAGTAGATCAAAAATATTATAGAGGTATGATCGGATCTCTTCTTTACCTAACAGCTAGTAGACCAGATATAATGTTTGTTGTTTGTTTATGTGCTAGATTTCAATCTGAACCTAAAGAATCTCATTTAATTGCTGTAAAAAGAATCTTGAGATATCTAAATGGAACTAAAAATGTAGGTTTATGGTATTCTAGAGACTCAACATTGAATTTGATTGCATATTCTGATTCTGACTATGCTGGATGTAAACTAGATAGAAAAAGTATAAGTGGTGCATGTCAATTCTTAGAAAGTAACTTAATCTCTTGGTTTAGCAAAAAGCAAAATTCAGTTGCATTATCAACTGCTGAGGCAGAATAGTTGCAGCTGGAAGTTGCTGTGCTCAAATCCTTTGGATTAAGCGACAACTCGAAGATTACGGCATAACACTTGATAAAACTCCTATTAGATGTGATAACACAAGTACAATAAATTTAACTAAAAATCCAATTCAACATTCAAGAACAAAACACATTGAAATTAGATATCACTTTATAAGAGAACATGTAGCTAATAATAAAATTTATCTTGATTATGTTAATACTGAAGATCAATTAGTGATATATTTACAAAACCCTTGAGTGAAGAGGGATTTTGTTATCTTAGAGGTGAATTAGGGATTTGTGACCCTTTGGAATGATTTTGAAACTTTAAGGAATGACTATCTAGATTCCTTTTAATTTCTTGAAATTCCTTTCATAATTTTAAGGACAATTTATCTAGTCATTCAGGTAATTTGATTCTTCATATTCCAAAGATTTTTTTAAAATTTATTGACCCTATTTTGACAAGTTTCGGATGTTTGAAACTCATTTATTTTTCTCTGAAACTGTCAGTGGAGTCGACACCTCAGTTTGAGGAGTCGACACATCTTCTGTGTTGCTCTCGGTCCTTGACCTTGGAGCCGACACCCGTATAAGTGGAGCCGACTCCAGTTCGAGCGCTAACTGTGTTAGTGACTTGGAGTCGACGCCCGACTTTGCGGGAGTCGATACCTGGGGGTCCCAAGTTGACTTTATTAGGGCAGAGTCGACACCTCCGTCATTTCCATCTTTTCAATCCCTGTCCAAACTCTCTCAAAACTTCCCCAAGCCTAATTCTCCTCAAATCGAACATTCCCAAGGACTCAATGGCACCAAAGCGGAGAGGATCAGTTCTTGGAGCGCTTGTGACCACCGAAAGATGCACGGCGAGGCGTCCCATCCGCGAGCCATCTCCGAGCGAAGATTCCTCTACTCCTTCGGATAATCCTGGTCCCTCATCTCCTCAGGTAGACACCTTAGTCGGGAGATTGATTACAATGGGTAGGAAAGTTGATTTTGAATTTTTTGAGTCCGAGGGCTTTTCAATTGGAAATCAAATCAAAGAGCTAGGATGGGACAAAGTATGTTCATTGGATGTTCCCACCTATCCGGCCCTAGTCAAGGAATTTTACTTCAATTTGTCAAGGGGTGACAGTGGGATTGTGAGTTTTGTTAGAGGGAAAAGAGTCCACCTTACTTTTCAAAAGCTAGGAAATCTTCTGAGCATTCATATCACTAGATTAGTAGCTGATATTCATAGTGAGAGGTCTGATGCACTATCAAGGATGTTGGGTAGAGAGGTTTCTGAATTTGAAGAGGTTAGGGCAAATCAATTACACTTGGAGCTTAGGCTACTTCATAATATCTGCAGTAGAATTTTATTCCCTAACACTGGCCGATTTGAGTATGTCTCGGAGTGAGACATTGTGGTGATGGACAGTGTTTTGACAGGTCAGCCTATTAACCTTGCTGCAATGATGATTTTCTACATGGCCGAGGCTGGAGGAAAAAGGAGATCTTCACTGCACTATGGTATGATTTTGACTATGGTGTTTAGAAGTCAAGGTATTGTAACTTCTGATAATGAGCCATCAAAGAACCTTACACACACTATTACTATAGCTTGGCTACTGTGCACCGGATGGGCTTTGTGAAGATTAATGGTCAATAGGAAAGGAAAGGTCATTTGGATGAGAGAGCCGCTGACATTAGGACTTCTGCACCATCTAAGGTTGGTCCATCAGCGAGGCATCCTTCACCAGAGCCTAGCAGATCTTCACCACCTCCTACTCCTGCTCCTGCTCCAGTTCTTGTACCACCACCTATGTCATCTGTCGGATTTTCAGATATTCAGTTAGAGCAACTCAAGAGTTTACTTGATGCACAAAAAGAAGAAATGAAGACATAGTTTGATAGCCAATTTATGAATTTGAAAGAAACCCTTTACTCTTTGGATGATCACATTAGAATGATTGAGTCTATCCTTGGTTCCTCTGCTGAATCTTTAAAGAATGATCTCAAGAACATATTTGAAGAGCTTAAGGATATTGGTGGAGACTCAGACCTACTCCAAATGCAATGCTGAGCTTCAGGATAAGATTATGACTGCATGTGGATTTGTTGATAGAAGATTAAAAGAATTTGTAGGGACTCAGAGTGATGGGATGGGAAGAATTTTAGAACATTTACAAAGGATTATTAGAACTAATCTATGATTATCATGTAATGAAGTATAGGTTTTTGATTCAATGAAGTATAGGCTGTTGTTTGATGTTTTATCTTGAAATCTTAATGTAATGATGTATAGTTTGATGTTTGACAAAGCTCAATTTCATTTTGTAATACTTGATCTTATCAGACACTTAATGAATATCTTTTGATCATTGAAAAATTGTTTGATCTATCAATTTTGTCATTTTACTTAACTCTTCTTGATCTTT
>UESW01002250.1:26480-158587 GCA_900491605.1 Calamus simplicifolius
GAACCTAAAGAATCTCACTTAATTGCTGTAAAAAGAATTTTAAGATATTTAAGTGGAACTAAAAATGTAGGTTTATGGTACTCTAGAGACTCAACTTTAAATTTAATTGCATACTCTGATTCTGACTATGCTGGATGTAAATTAGATAGAAAAAGCACAAGTGGTGCATGTCAATTCTTAGGATGTAACTTAATCTCTTGGTTTAGCAAAAAGCAAAATTGGTTGCATTATCTACTGCTGAAGCAGAGTATGTTGCAGCTGAAGTTGCTGTGCTCAAATCCTTTGGATTAAGAGGCAACTTGAAGATTATGGCATAACCCTTGATAAAACTCCAATTAGATGTGATAACACGAGTGCAATAAATTTGACTAAAAATCCAATTCAACATTCAAGAACAAAACACATTGAAATTAGATATCATTTCATAAGAGAACATGTAGCTAATAATGAAATCTGTCTTGAATATGTTAATACAGAGGAACAATTAGCTGACATATTTATAAAACCCTTGAGTGAAGAGAGATTTGTTATCTTAGAGGTGAATTAGGAATATGTGATCCTTTAGAGTGAGTTTGAAACCCTAAGGAATGAGAATCTAGATTTCTATAAATTTCTTGAAAATCCTCTCACAATTTTAAGGACAAATTATCTAGTCATTTGAGCTATTTGATCCTTGATATTTCAAAGATTTTTTGAAATTTTTATTGAACTCTTTTTGACGAGTTTCAGTCATTTGAATTTCAACTATTTTTTTTCTGAAGTTGTCTTTGGAGTCGACACCTCAGAATGAGGAGTCGACACCTCTGACTGTGTCGCTCTCGGTCCCTGACCTTGGAGCCGACACCCGTATAAGTGAAGCCGACTCCAGTTCGAGCGCTGACTGTGTTAGCGATTTGGAGTCGACACCCGACTTTGCGGGAGTCGACACCTGGGATTCCAAAATTGATTTATTAGGGCAAAGTCGACACCTCGTCATTTCATAACTTCTCAAATCCTAACCAAACTCTTCCAAAAGTCTTCCAAAACTTCCCCACATCAAATTCCATCCAAATCGACTCTTTCCAAAGATCCAATGGCACCCAAAAGGAGGGAATCAGTGATTGGAGCGCCGGTGACCACGGGAAAACGGTCCGCGCATCATCCCGTTCGTGAGCCGACTCCAAGCAGTGATTCGTCCACGGATTCAGACAACCCCAACACCTCTTCCACTCAGGTAGATACCTTAGCCGGGAGGGTTATCACAATGGGGAAAAAATGATTTTGATCTGTTTGAAACCGAGGGCTTTTCTATCGGTAGATAATTAAAAGAAATGGGCTGGGATAAGCTCTATTCTCTAGACGTTCCCACTTATCCAGCCTTGGTAAAAGAATTTTATTTTAATTTGGCTAGAGGCGATGGCGGTTTAGTTAGCTCAGTAAGAAATAAGAGGATACACCTTACCTTTCAAAAGCTTGGAAACCTCCTTAGCATCCCAATTACCGGTTTAGCAGCTGACATGCACAGTGATAGGTCAGCAGCTCTTTCAAGGATGTTAGGAAGGGAAGTGACAGAGTTTGAGGAGATAAGAGCTAATCAATTACCTTTGGAATTGAGATTATTACACAACATTTGCAGTAGGATCTTGTTTCTGAAGACTGGTCGGTTTGAGTATGTCTCGGAACGAGACATTGTCATTATGGATAGTGTTTTGACTGGACAGCCAATCAACCTAGTAGCTATGATGATTTTTTATATGGCGAAGCTGGAGGGAGGAGAAGATCATCCCTACCGTATGGCATGGTGCTTACTATGGTTTTCAAGAGCCAAGGGGTTGTAATTCAAGAGAATGAACCATCTAAAAACCTGAGTCACACCGACTACTATAGCTTGGCAACATTGCATCGGATGGGTTTTGCTAAGGTAAATGGACAGTGGGATAGGAAAGGACACCTTGATGAGAGAACCCCTGTGCCGAGAGTTTCTGAGCCTTGCGAGGCTGGACCATCAGTTAGGGTTCCTTCTTCACAGCCTAGGAGTCCCATTCCTGCTCCTGCTCTACACCTGCACATGTTTATGATCATCCATCCACTTCTTCAGCTGGATTCTCAGACCTTCAAATGGAGCAATTAAAAAGTTTGTTTGCTGCTCAGAAGGATGAGTTTGACAGTCAATTCATGAATATAAAAGAATCACTTTATTCACTTGATGACCGGATTACAAAAATTGAATCAACTCTCAACTCCTCTGCAGAATCTTTAAGTGGTGATTTAAAGAATATCTTTGAAGAACTTAAAGAGATTTGTGGAGATAGTGAAACTTATTCAAGGTGCAACGCTGAGCTTCAAGACAAAATCTCAACAGCTTGCACATTTGTTGATGAGAGACTTAAAGACTATGTTAAACTTCAATGTGATGGAATGAAAAATATTGTAGATCATTTAACAAGAATAGTGAGGAAGAACTTTTGATGTGATGTAATGAATGATTAAATGTAATGAATGTTTAATTTTGATTTACATTTTGATGTAATGAAGTCTATGAGTTGATGTAATGAATGATTAAATGTAATGAATGTTTAATTTTGATTTACATTTTGATGTAATGAAGTCTATGAGTTGATGTAATGAAGGATATATTTAATGAATGAGTATTTGATGTAATACTTGACCTTTGTTAAAATAAAATTATCTTTTGATGAAATGAAAATCATCTTTTGATGCATTGTGAATTACTCTTTACCTTTTTGTTGATTACAAAAAAGGGGGAGAGAATTATGGTTGTATATGCATTAAGAGGGAGAAAGTTATATTGTTAATTGCATTAAAGGGGGAGAAAGTTATGTTGCATTAATTGTTTAATATGAAACATCAAGTTATTTAATTGATTAATATGAAAACATTAATGAAGTCAATTGATTGATATGATATTGAGTTATTTATTGTGGATTTATAAACAAGTTAATTTGACTATGCATAAAGAAATCTTAAGTACCAAATATGTAAAGTAAGAGAAAAATATTTTGAACTTCATAGGGGGCTACCTTATTCAGGGGGAGCTAACTCGTAAAGATCACTTCCTTGATAATTTTTTTTAAGAATTCTATGCATATACTCAATGTTTTATAATCATCAAAAAGGGGGAGATTGTTGATCCATTTATTGATTTTGATGATTAATAAAGGAATTGAGTATATTTGTTTGATTACTAATGGATTTTATAAGTGTTTCAGGACTTAAATTTATTTGATCAATTTAAAGGAATTAAGAAATAAATTTTGAATCAAATACAAATCAGAGATTTCAAAGTTTCAGAGCTTGGAGTCGACACCTAGAAAGTCTGGAGCCGACCCCATGGCCAATTCAATTTTAATCTGATTTCTGATACAATCTGGAGCCAACAGAGTTTCGGAGCCGACACCTAGAGTTTCGGAGTCGACACTTACAGTGTCTGGAGCCGACTCCGATGCGGGGACAGAACATTGATTTTTTGAGCATTCTGGAGTCGACACCTACAGTTTTTGGGAGCCGACACCTAACGATGGCAAGCCGACACTTACTTTATCAGAGCCGACTCCTCAACGAACTCGAAAATTTCTATTTTTGGTAAAACGATCTGGAGCCAACACCTGAAAAGTTGGAGCCGACTCCAACCTGACTGGGATAAAATTTAAAATGCCAGATCAGCTCTAACGGTAATATTTCCATTTTACCTAATTTCTAACGGATATATTTTGTTTCCAGGTACACTCCAACGGCTAGTTTCATCCCAAAAATGGATTGAAGAAAATCTATAAAAAGGGGGAAGAACACCCGTTTGAAAACAAAAAAAAAGAGGAAAAAAAAGAGAAATAGTTCAAATCAAAATCCGAAAAATCCTGAGCCTGAAATCTAAGAGAAAATCCTTCAAACTCAAATCCTTCCACTCCAAAAAGCTCAAAGAGGAATCCAAGGCGTCTCAAATCAAAAATCAGTGGATTTCCCAAATTGAAGAAAAAGCTCCGTTTCTTCCATTTCCAATCTTCTCAACTGCAACAACTGTGAGGGATTAAAGCTGAGGCTTGATTCATCATTCCAAAGGGAGAAGAGGAAAAGAAGAAAAGAAGAAAAGCTCAAAGCCAAACAACTTCAAATCAGGCTTTTCTAAACTTGTTTTATCATTCTTGAATATTTGCTCATTGAGGAGCTGTGTATCTTTAAAAACTATATTCTTCTTATTTGTGCCTAGTTCAATCAAGGGGATTGAACTAGTGGAGGTTGTTAACCTCGGGTCAAGCTAGAATAGCTTGAGTTTAGGGTTGTGTGCTGGTGAGCCCAAAAAACGGCTGGGTTCGTTGTGATCCCGGGTAAAACAACAAGTTTGGGTTGTGAGCTTATAAAACAACTCGGCTGTAATCGAGGAGATTATAGTGTGGACCCAAGTGAATCTTGGGAGTGGACGTAGGTGTTGGATACACCAAACCACTATAAAATCTTTGTGTTTGCCGTGCTTCTATTGTCTTTATCTCTATCTCTATCTCTATCTCATTGATTGTTCTTTATATTCGCATTGCATTTACTTTCATTCATCTTAAGCAAACATTTTTTCAAAAGGGGATAATTTTTTAAAAGAACCCAATTCACCCTCCCCCCCTCTTGGGCTGTCATCTGGGCCAACAAAAATCCTAATCAAATATGCATTGTAAAAAAAAAAGAGAAACATTGGTTTAAATAAGCATAGTTAAAATTGATATATCTACCTTTTTGGTATCAAACACTATATTTTAGCTAAAAGGAAGCAAATTGTTAAATTGAACTTCATAGGGGGAACTACCTTATTCAGGGGGAGATTGTTTACTCATGCATATACTCAATGTTTTTGTAATCATCAAAAAGGGGGAGATTGTTGACCCAATTATTGATTTTGATGATTAATAAAAGATTTGAGTATATTATTTTATTACTAATAAATTTAACAAGTGTTTCAGGGCTTAAAAATCTTTGATCAATCAAAAGACATAAAGAAATGTGTTTTGAATCCATTGCTAAAAGAAAGTTTCAAAATTCAAAGCCTGGAGTCGACACCTAGGAGATCTGGAGCCGACCCCATGGCCAATCAAATGTCTTTCTAATTTTTGGCACGGTCCGGACCGACACCCAGTTTCGGAGCCGACACTCAAAGTTTCGGAATCGACACTTACAGTGTCTGGAGCCGACTCCGATGCGGAAATAGAACGCGTGTTTTTTGACTACTCTGAGCCGACACTTACAGTCGTTCGGAGCCGACTCCCGAATGTGGTGAGTCAACACTTAACTTTTTTGGAGCCGACTCCTCAATGAACTCTTTACTTTCTATTTTTGATAACCGACTTGGAGCCGACACCTGAAAAGTTGGAACCGACTCCAACCTGTCATGAACGGAGTTTTAAAATGCCAGATTAGCTCAAACGGTAATATTTTGTTTCACCTAACTTCTAACGAATATTTTGTATGGACAAACTTTCCAGGTACATTCCAATGACTAGTTTCTCACCAAAAATATGGATTAAGAGAAATCTATAAAAGGGAGAGAACGCTCATTTGAAAAGAAGAGACGGAAAAAATAGAGTGAAAACAAATCAAAAATTCAAGAAGTCTTGAGCTTGAAATCAAAGAGAAAAGAGTCCAAGTTCAATCCATCTACTCCAGAAAGCTCAAAGAGAAATCCAAGGCATTCAAATCAAAAATCGAAGGATTTCCTAAAAAGAAGAAAAAGAAGCCAAAAGCCCTGTTCTATGATTTTCCAACTTCTCATCTGCAACATTTGCAAAGAATCCGAGCTGAGGCCTGATTCAACACCTCCAAAGAGAAGAGGAAAAGAAGAAAAGCTCAAATCCAATCTGCTTCAAACAAGCTTTTCTAACCTTGTAAATTTACATTGAATATTTGCTCATTTAAGGAGCTGTTTGTTATTATAAACACTTTTCTTACTTGTTTTTGCTAATTCAATTAGGGGGATTGAATTAGTGGTGGTAGTGTACCTTAGGGCAAGCTAGATTAGCTTGTGTTTGGGTTTTGTGCTGGTGAACCCGGAAAACCAGCTGGGTTCGTTGTGATCCCAGGGAAAACAACAAGTTCTGAGTTGTGAGCTTGTAAAACAACTCGACTGTAATCAAGAGGATTATAGTATGGACCCAAGTGGATCTTGGGAGTGGACGTAGGTGTTGGATACACCGAACCACTATAAAATCTTTGTGTTTGCCGTGCTTTGATTATCTCTCTCTATCTCTTTGCTTGTGATTAATATTCGCTTTGCACTTAATTTTATTTATCTCAAAGCCAATCGTTTTCAAAGGTTAAATTTTTTAAGAACCCAATTCACGCCCCCCCCCCTCTTGGGTTGTCATCTGGGCCAACAATGGGCAAATCGATTAGTATAGAAAGTTGTTCCTATGCTATCGGCTTATGTTCGAACCTAGAGAGTCACACGCATAGAAGTTTCCTAGGATGATCTATTTGCTGATCAACGATTGAGAATCGTATATGATTTAATTAATCAATTTGATTGATTGAATTATCTCAATTGGGTTAAGTACAAATAAATAAGATTCAATTTGGTTTAAGTCTATTAGAAGGACTAATCAATTTCAAATATTGATTTGAAATTAGACTTGATTTGGATTTGAATAGATTCAGGACTAGACAAATTTGATTTGGGCTAGGACCATGATCTATGTAGGTTCAGTCCAATAAATTCAAATCAGCTTAAACCAAAACCCTAACCCTAACCCCTTGCAAAAGGATCTCACATGATGAGATAACTTGATTAAATTCTCATGTAGAATTTAATGTATAACATTAATCTTCTCCAAACAGTTCCGTTGGAATTCTAAGTGTTAGAATTCATGTACCTATTTGAATTAACCAATGATAGAATTCTAAGTGTTAGAATTCACATCTCTTTGGTTTTCACCGAACGTGTCGGAATTAACAAAACGTTGGAATTCTAAGTGTTAGAATTCACAGGTTTTCACCAACGTCGAATTAACCAAACGTTGCATCTCTTTGGTTTTCACCCAACAGGTGAATTCTAAGTGTTAGAATTCAATAGGCTAAAGGCTACATTGAGCCTATAAAACAGAGGACATTCTTCACCAGATTAGAACACAACAACATATATTGTGGATTGAAATTCTAAAGAGTTAGAACAAAAAATCTTGGTGTGTGATTCTGGTGTTAAAAAAAGTTTGTGGATCTTGGAGGAAGATTCAAGTGGGAGGATTTAAGATCAGCAAAGTTGTTTTTCCGTGAGCTAGCACTTCCGAAAATCCGATCATTCAAGAACTTTGCGTGGATGATACTAGAGGTCGGACGATTGAAAGGCTGTAGAGCAATAAGGATTTACCTACTGTTCTTAAGGTAAGTGATTTGATCCCTAGATCTTAAGGCAGGCTTCAGGATAAGTAGTATGACTCTCATCTTGAAGATCAAGATGTGATCTTGATGTTTTTATTTATATGCATAATTTAGATTAAATGATCCTATAGTATAAGGCAAAGATATGATTTTGATGCATATTAGATGATTAATATGTAATATTTAAGTTTTGCATTGGTAATTATTATCAAATTATTAAAATATGCATGCCTCGAGATTGTTTCTCCTACACCTGGTTGTAAAGGAAAGAGTACAGAGTGGTCAAATTTCTATAGAGCATATAGGGACAAACTCCATAGTTAGATCCCTTTAAAAGGGTGTGCCGTCCAAGGTCTTTCATGAGTATGCTGCTCACATGGACGTTATAGAGCATGATGATGCTTAGATTTAGTGGGAGTTTGTATTGCTTCTATTTTATGCTTTATGTTTGGTTTGTACACACTTATGTGTTTGGATATTTTTTGATCAGAATAAAGTATTTCATTCATTTCAATACACTATGTACAATTATGTTAAAGTTTTGATCTCACTCAAGTTTAAGAAGGACCAGTTGGAAATAGGCTTGTTAAGATCACATTACATATAATTTTCATGCTACACATCCACATCATGATCCATGTATTCAGTTGTATCAACATACATGACCATTGATGGGTCGAGTTATGATAGATATAACAAAGGCCGCTTTGATCCTATGTTGGTATGGTTGATAGACCGGATTGGTTATAGATACATTTCGGTAATGATAGTAAAATTGAGCTCATTCGGTTATTTTGCAACATAATTATAAGGTTACACATATAGCCCAGTGAGAGATTGTTGATTTTTAATCCAACATTGGGCTTATATGTGAAATAATTATATGTTGCGGACTGTCAAATAAGGTTAAGCCCAATTAAAAGTGATCATCTAAGGTTTCAGTAATTTGGGCTTTAATGTATATGATTAGGTGTAGCCCTTTAATGTGTAGAGACCTAAGGGGTTATTTCTATTTTTATGATGGGCTAAAATAGAAATACCAAAAGATAATGATGAAATTATCTATATATAGCGGTTATGGTCCCTGGATCGCACGTACGACCTTCTTCTCTGAATCCCATCATCAGAAAGAATAGCTTAAAGAAAATTCTAAAGGGCTCTCTGAGAGTATGTATTGATCTGAAAGGCCGTGTTGATCTGGAAGGCCAACCGCAGGATTCTGGAGAGCAATCAAGCAATATGAATTCAGGTACGCTTCCGTTTATCGATTATGGATTCTTGATGATTAAACATGAATGATTCTTGGGCTTCATGGTGATGGTCTTCACAAAAAGGTTCAGATCTAATTTCTGACACTAATTCCTCCTCTCTATTCTCGCTATGAGGTACCAGCCATGATAGAGTCTGCTCTCCCTCTCAGTCCAGTACCTCTAGAACCACAACCTCAACCTCACACTATTGCCATCCATGCGGTGAGGAATTCGATATGAGATAGATAAGGGTGAAGATGAAGTAGACTGAGTGCATGGGAGACTAGTCGACGAAGGGGAGATGGGGCCGAGAGCCATCGGTGCGAGCATTGTATAGCTCGATGTGGATGGATAAGGGTTATTGTTGCTGCCAAATCACTTCTGAAGAGTGTCGAACATGAAAAGGGCTTTGTGGGTCTTCAAAAGATTGACAAGATCGCCTCCTTTAGCCGGAAACCTGCAAGAAAAGTCCCAACAAGTGGTTCCGGTGGGTACCCTCTGACGCTCAAGTTAGCGATTTGGAGAACATGATTAAGATCAGATAGTAGAGGTTGAGTTCTTTCCCTTTGAGAGTTAGGGTCTTTATATACCTATTCGGAAGTCCCTCTTACCCTTCGAGGATAATCGTCAGATCATGTCTTCCGCTAAGATCGGCTCCGTTAATGGTAGGTGGGCAAATAGCCGCTAAACGCACGCCCTGAATATCGACAACTGTCCATAGTATTTCGGTAACCACCCATGATCTTGGCAAAAGAAAACGGGTTGGCAGGCCACGTGGAAGTCCTAGGCGTTTAAAGTCGTTGGGCATTGTTCGAAATAGGTTCCTCCATCGAAACTATCTCTTGGGAGCATGCCAAGGCGAGACTCGAGGCCGAGGCCGAAGCGATGCTCGAGGCCGGGGCTGAAGATATGCTAAGGCCGGGGCTGAAGATATGCTAAGGCCGGGGCTGAGGCGAGGCTCTAGGCCGAGGCCGAGACGGGAGTCGAGGCTAATGTCAAAGCTCAGTCTGCGACTGAGGTCGAAGTGAAGTCCGAGGCTGAGGCCGAAGCCAAAGCCGAGGCTAAAGCCGAATCTGAGGCCGAGGCCAAAGCTGATACTAGCTGCCAAATTATCACCTGGCTTCAAGAATTGTGCAAACTGTTACTCTACCACCTGCGGGTGTGATCAGCCATATCAGATGCCCTCCCACCCTGAGATGGATGAGCGTACAACCTCCAGCAAAAAGAGGCATGATATCACCTGATGGCTGATCTCCATGCCATCGCTTCGTCCGTTCTGGCCATTGAGGTCGGGCGAGATCCTCCTTGGGTAAGGAACTGCGAAAAGGCGGGTGCCATCACTGCGGTGAGATTACCACTGTCCCATCATTGGAAATACCCCTCACATTCTGCACGTTGGGTGGTTGCCGAAATGATTCCCAGTGGCGAGCGGGCACGTGGCCAAATTGGAGATAGGCGGGATGATTTGAAACGGGGTATAAAAGGGGGGAGTTATCCCTACCTTGGTCTTTCACTTTTTGTATTTGCTTCCCTGTCCCAACTCTGCAAGTGCTCGTTCATCTTCCACCTCCATTTCTTCTTCCCGAGCTCTTCATCTTCAATCCCAGGTTCTCAGGTGTAACCCCCAGCATTTATTTAAGGACACCTGGCACCTAGAGTTTATTTTGACATTTAGGTTCCCAGTATGACGCTTGGATTCTCGAGTCTTTGCGTGTCTGATGGGTTTCCGATATCCATCCCTGATCCGAGGTGTCACCTGGGGGATTAAAAGATATGGACGGTGACTCCCTCCTGGACCGGGGGACACACTTCGTTCGGTCGCAAGGCCAGGACCACCTTCGCATGAGGAAGAGAAGGTTCATGCTGGTCTCCAACAGTGATGGAGAGGAGGAACCGATGCTAGAGGATGCGACGCCGAAAGGGCCATGCTTAGGATTTCTGATAAAGGGAAGCGGAAGAAACGGCACTACCGTCCTTTGAATACGAAGGAAATACGATTGAGCTGGAGGATCCGGTGCTCCTGACTCCGAAGCATAGGAAGCAGAAGCCTTATGTTGTAATTATCAAGGACATAACTCAAGATGTGGATGGCAAATGATGGTTACTGGGCAGTGGTTTTACCGTCCCGAAGAAGCTTAAAAAAAAAAAAAAACGGGCACTGGAAAACACGGGACACCAGGGAACTCTTCTACAGTTTCCATCTTGATGACGTGCCAATCGAATGCACAAATGTATTGTCCACTTCGTACCTTTAAACAAGAAATTACCACTTCGATCAGAGTTCCCAGGTTTTATTGTGCAAAAGGTCTATGACACTGTTGAGAGAAGGCTCTGGAGATTAACTGATAAAGATTATGAAGACAATAAACAACATGAGATTGATGTCCTGATTCAGAAAATACTTGAATTTCAGGAAATCTTCCAGATATTGAGCTTGAAGGTGCTTCTGCTGACAACGATGATCAGTCGATGAGGAAAAAGAACGTGGATAAAAGGCACATGCATCCTGATGATGTCTCAAGAAATGTGATGCACCTGCAAGATCGGATGGTACCATTTGAGATTTGCGTACTGATGTAAGTAAGCCTATTTATAATTAGTAATTTATAAATCATAATTTATAGTTTACATGTATATTATGAATAAGAAAAATGAAGTTTATTTAGATTAATTATTTTAAATGGGATCATGAATCTACATATGAGAATTTATTATGACTATTGGTAATATTTTGCTTTCTTGGTGTATGTGCAAAAATATAAATTCTTTGACTTGTAAAATATGTTGGTATTATTGAGATGACTACATGCAATTGTAAAGATGACATTGAAATAATCTTGTATGTGTCGCCATGGTTTTCATATATTATGGCCACACACATTTGTAAAATGTTTCTGATTGATGATATATGGCCACACATCTATAGGGTGTGTTCTGATTGATTTTGATATGGCCACACACATCTATAGGATGTATTCTGATTAATTGTGATACGGCCTTACACATTTGTGGAATGTGTTCTGATTAATTTGAAGGGCCGTGGGACACATAAGAAAACAATGATAACATAAACTGTGGATTTGTTACATTGCATATTTCAGCATTTATTATATAATTATGCATAATTATGAAATAAGATAAAATGAAGTTTTATTGGTATTGATTATTTTGGAAGTTGGTAAATTGTACCATGAGTATATAATTGAGTAATTGCTATAATTATTATAGTCAGTGACATTTTGCAAAGTAATGGTTTTATACGTTTATGCAAAATATGAAGAAATATGTTTATTTTTAACTTTGCAAAGTGAATTGGTTACGTGTAATGATTAAGATTGTACAAACCACTGTGATATGAAAAGATTATGCTTATGATGATGCATGATGTGTGATATGCACATATAATGATGACCCTGAATTATATTTATATGTGTCACCGCGGTTCTCCTATGATATGGCATATGGAGGCTACACACATCTAGAGGATGTGTGCTGATTGATTATGATATGGCATGTGGAGGCCACACATATAGAGGATATGCTCTGATTGATTATGATGTGCATATGGAGGCCACACATATCTAGAGATGTGCTCTGATTGATTATAATGTGGCATGTGGAGGCCACACACATCTAGAGGATGTACTCTGATTGAGGTGTTGCAGGGCCGTGGGACACACAAGATATAATATAACAATGATTATATAAACAATGGGTTTATTTGCAATGCATATTATAGTATTTATTGTATAAAGCTTCCAAATTATTTTGAGTTGATATGCTTGTTCTGATAGCATGATAAATGCATTTGAAGTTGGAAGTATTATGAAAATATGACTTGAATATATTTGATAATATATGATGATATATAATCATATGACATTATTATAGGCTTACTTATTGAGTGTGAGCTCATGTAAATCTCACAATGTTTTTTCAAAGCCTCAGGAATGAAAAAGAATTTTGGGGTTGATGGAGCTTCTTATTAAATAAAATAGTTCCATATTATTGATGTAACCATGGTGATGCTTGTGTGTGTAGGGCTTGTAGCCCAAAACTCATAATTATGGTTTGTAATAAAGTATGGATTTGGATTAGCTTGTTATACCTATTGCCTTAAATTATTTGTTGTGTCAATATTTGGGGACGCCTTGCATGCTTGGCATGCGGCGGGTTGTCACCCTAGCTCAAAATTTGGGTATGGGGCGTGACATCATGTCCTTTAGGTTAGTCCATTTCAGCCTCCATGGTTTCTTCTTCTCTTTCTTGCTCGATTTCCAACTCTGGGGGTTACTCCCCCATTCCTTTGCAACCCTCCTCTTCTCCAACACCTAGCTGGTCTTCTTCCTCCCCCGATCGCGTTCCGTTGGAACAACAGCGAGTTGCCGAACGATCCTCGGCCAGGATTCATTCGGCCGCCGGTCGGGCCCCAATCCAGCACCGCCCCGTTGCTGGCCCATCTTCCACCGCGAGGGAGTCCTCTGAGTGGACTGCCTCTACCATGCCGCCCAGGACATTGTAAATCTTAGGGCCAAATATAGTCTTCCTACCAACATGCGCCTATCCCGTCCCGCTCCCAAGATAGGGTGACTTCCTTCCATCCCAGGAGAGTTGCCTTGTACGGAGCTTTCTTCAAGGCTGGGCTTCGGCTACCCCTTCATCCCTTCATCATCAACCTTTTAGATAGATATTCTATAGCGCCAGCACAGTTAGTCCCAAATTCCATTCGGACTATTGTTGGCTTCTTAGTACTTTATCATTTCCATGGGATAGAAGCTAGCATTTCCTTGTTCCGCAACTTTTACACCCTCCACAAGCAAGCGGGGTGGTGGTCCTTCGCACCTAGACACACTAGGGCTCTTAAGCTATACCTTCCTACATCCGTTAAGGGATGAAAGGATAGGTTCTTCTTCGCCGATGTTGGAGGGGTGAGAGGGGTCTGGGGAATGCCAAATACTGACCCAAATAAAGATTCTTCCATACTCCCGAGGGACATGGTGGCATTCGGACAACTTCTAACTGCCGACATCCCTCGATGCAACCAGCTTTTGACCGAGGAGAATCTCCAACTCGCCAACCTTATTCCATCTGGTGGTGAGCAGCCATGATCCACTCACCTTCCTTTTACCTTTTCCTCTCTTCCCTTTTTTTTTTACATAGTCTGCGCCATGTGCAGATATGTTGTCGTTGATTGAAGAGGTAAGAAAGGCAACGGCAGAGGAGAGGAGGGCTAGGGCGGATGGCGCCTCTGCCGAGAAAAGGGCCATAGCCAAGGTGGCCAGAAAGAGAACCGAGGCCGAGAAGGCCAGAGAAAAGACCAGAGAGGCCGAGGAGCCAAGGAAGAGGCCTCGATCGCCATCCCTAGCACGGTCCCGATCTCCAACTCCACTCACCCGTCGGCCTCGAATAGAGAGGGAGGCAGATGTCGACCTCGCAGTCGACACTCCCTTGGAGGGGCCAGGGGCTGGGGTGCCGCCATCGCTGCCGGCTATGCCAGAAGCAGAGATAACTAAGCCAAACCCAGATTTGATTCCCGAGGCTGCCCTGCGAGCAGAAGTGGCGGCTAATGAAGAGCCCCCAAGGGAAGAAGTGGCAGCGAATGAAGAGCCCCCAGGGCGGTGGAGCAGACAGAGGGGATGCCATCGGTCCCCGATATTACACCATCGGCTTCGAGCGCAAGGGATGCTGGGTGGAGCGGACGATGGCACATGTGTGCATGCCCGAGCGAGCTCCAGAGAGCTCTCCAAGGGCAGAGGACCTCTTCCTTCTTCCGGGAGGCCTTTGTAGCTCATCTTTGGGTATGTATTCCAAAACTCGAGATTGACTTCCTTTTATTTATAATCTTACCCTAACAGCAACTTTTTATGCAGGCGTAAATTCCTTGGCTACTCTAAAGAGTGCCCTTTCCCAAGCCAAGGCTGATCTTGGCCAATCACATAAGGAAGTTCACCAGGCCCACGCCCAGGCAGAGAAGGCGGAGATAGCTTTAGAAGCCACCCTTGCCGAGAGGGCCCAAGGAGAGGCCCGAGTGAAGAAAGCCGAGAGGGCTTTGGAGGTGGCCCTAGCCGAGGGCCGGGCCAAGCAGAGAGAGCCGAGAAGGCTTTAGAGGTGGCCCTAGCTGAGAGCCGGGCCCAAACAGAGAGGGTCGAGAAAGCTTCGGAGGTAGCACGTGTTGCCGAAGAAAATCATAAGCGAGTGGAGACGGAGTTGTTGGTGTGTCGAAGCAGCTTGGAGACCACCAACACTCTAAGGGGCGTAACTGAGGAGCGGATAAAAAACGCCGAGGAGATAGCCCGCTGCTCCGACGCTAAAGTGGTCGAGATGAAGGAGGCGGTGGCAGCGGCAGAGGCTAGGGCCGCCGAGGCAATGGAAGATTTCTGCCAATCTTCCAGCTTTAACGGGGAGCTGGCTAAGGCTACCGCTTTCACCTACAACATCGGCTTCCAAGACTGCAACGATAAGGCAAAGAGAGTTCATAACCTTGAAGATCTGAACAGCCTGGATCCACATGAGGCTATGGAGGACACTTCACCGGAAAACCATTCCCCCGTCCGTAGCCCAACATCAGCTAAGCCTTGAACACTTGTAGATCTTTCACTTCTTTGTTTCATTGTACCAAAGTCTGACTTGGGTCGGCAATTTTGTAAACTCTTTTTGCCATTAATGAAAAACTTTGATTCATACTGTCATTTGGTTTCCGTTGTGGCCGACACGTTCACTCTAGAGAATAAGCCGATGCGAGCTAATTCTAGAGAATAAGCCGATGCGAGCTGATTCTAGAGAATAAGCTGAGGCCGAGGCCATAGGCAAGTGTAGATGAAGTCTTGGAAATTGAGACCGGCGCTAATGACTTGAAGTAGTGAAGACTCGGCCTCACACCTTATGCCGATACGAAGGCTGGGAATGTCGATGGAGTTGGGTGCCGACGTGAAGTCAGTTTATGGGTAGACATTAGGCTTGAGTACCCACAGAGCCGGGCTTGAGTGCCGATACGGAGTCGGATTTGAATGCCGACACTAAGCCGGGCTGAGTGCCGATGCAAAGCCAGGCTTTGAATGCTGACACGAAGCCAAGCTTTATGTGCTGATGCAAAGTCGGGCTTGAGTGCCGATGCAAGGTCGGGCTTGAGTGCGATGCGGAGTCGGGCTTGAGTGCCAATATAGAGTCGGACTTTAAGTGCTGACGCAAAGTTGGGCTTGAGTGCCGACGCGGAGTCGGGCTTGGGTGCTGACATGAAGTCGGGCTTTATGTGCCGACGCAAAGCTGGGCTTAAGTGCCGATGCAGAGTCGGGCTTGGGTGCCGATGCAGAGTCGAGCTTGAGTGCCGATGCAGAGCCGGGCTTTATGTGCCGACACGGAGTCGGGCTTTAAGTGCCGATGCAAAGTCAGGCTTGAGTGCCAATGCGGAGTCAAGCTTGGGTGTCGACACAAAGCCAGGCTTTATGTGCCGATGCGAAGTCGAGCTTGAGTGCCGATGTTGAGTCGGGCTTGGGTGCCGACACGAAGCCAGGCTTTATGTGCCGATGCGAAGCGGACTTTATGTGCTGATGCTAAGCCGGACTTTATGTGCTAACGCAAAGCCGAGCTTGAGTGCCGACACAAAGTCAGGCTTGAGTGCCGACACAGAGTCAGGCTTTGAGTGCCGATGCGGAGTCGGGCTTGAGTGCCGACGCGGAGTCGAGCTTGAGTGAGAGAAGCAAGATCGCTTAAGACACTTTCATTAGTAAGAAAATGAATGCTATTCTAGTAAACATGCTCAAACTTAAGATATCAATACACTATTGATAATACCGATGGAGATTGTCCGCATTCCAGGTGCGAAGGAGAGGTTTCCCATCCAGCCCTTCGATCCGGTATGTTCCACGATGAAGTGCATCGGTGACTCGGTAAGGTTCTTCCCAATTGAGAGACAACTTTCCTCCCTCTGTAGGTTTGGAGACTTCGGCTCATCTGAGGACTAAGTCTCCGAGGATGAATGTTCTGGGACAAACTCGAGCATTGTAATATTTTACAATCCTCTGTCAGTAGAAAGCCAATCTAAGTCATGCTCGATCGCGGAGTTCTTTGACGAGGTCAAGATTGGCTCTCAACTAGCTAGAATTGTTCTCCTCATCGTACGATTGTGTCCGGGGACTAGGGATGCCAACCTCCACCGGAATAACTGCCTCTGACCCGAACACAAGGCTGAAAGGAGTTTTTTCTGTGGGGGTTCATGGCGTCGTATGATACGCTCACAACACGTTCGGAAGCTCCTCCACCCATCTTCCTTTGAAATCGTCTAGACATGTCCTAGGCCCTTGAAGGATGATCTGGTTTGTCACTTCTGCTGCTCCATTTATTTGCGGATGACCGACAAAAGTAAACCTCTGATATATGCCCAGTTCGGCACAAAACTCTTTGAAAGAAGCATTGTCAAACTGGCGATCATTGTCGGTAACAAGTGTGTGGGGTAGCCCAAACTGACAAATAACGGACTTTCAGAAGAAGTTTCTCACCTTGGCTTTAGTGATTTTGGCAAGTGCTTCGGCCTCTACCCACTTGGTGAAATGGTCGATGGCCACGAGCAGAAACTTCCGTTGATCGGAGGCTGGAGGGAACGGTCCCAAAATGTCCATCCCCCATTGGGCGAAGGGCCATTGAGCCGACAAGGGGCTCAGTTGAGAGGCGGGCAGCTGTTGACTGTTACCATGTCGCTGGCACTGTCACACTTTCAGACCAGCTCGGCTGTATCTTCCCGCATGATGGGCTAGTAGTAGCCTTGGCATAGGGCCTTGTGTGACAGCACTCTGCCCCCCAAGTGGTTTCCGTAGATACCTTCAGGATCTCACGGAGGATGTAGTCAGCGTCTGTAGGACCAACGCATTTGAGGAGAGGGTAAGAAAAGGATCTTCGGTACAGTTGTCCGTCGAGCATCAGGAACTTGGGTACTTGCCACTTGAACAGTTTGGCTTCAGCGGGGTCGGCTGGGAGGGTGCCAGCGGTGAAGTATCGGGTATAAACATCCATCCAGGATGGATCTTGGTGGATGGGCATGGATTCTTCTTCAGCATCGATGCTCGGGCTTCCAGATGCTCCACGTAGGTTCTCCCCAAGGTCCCATCACCGAGATGGCTAGCCAGGATAAAGCATCAGCTCTAGCGTTCTCCCTCGGGGGATGTAACAGACACGAAAGTGGGCCAAGGGAGAGGCTTGTGACTGCACCATACTCAAGTAACAGGACATAGTCGGATCCCGCGCCTCGTACTCCTCTTTGATTTGATCGAAGACGAGCTGGGAGTCGGTGAAGACTCTAAGGCATTTCACCCCGACCTCCCTTACCAGCCTCATCTTTGACAGTAAGGCTTCATACTCAACATGGTTGTTGGTAGCTGGGAAAAGGAAACGGAGGGTGTACTCGATCACAACTCCGTCTGGACTTGCTAGGATGAGGCCTGCCCCACTCCCTTGAGAATTTGATGCTTCGTCCACGTGAAAGATCTAGTCCTCCCCTCTTCCCTCGATTGCAGCACCCGAAGGGTTTGCATGGGACTCCTTCGGCTGCTCTTCTGTCCAAGTGCACTCGACCAAGAAATCTACTAAGACCTGAGACTTCATAGCCAACCTGGGTCAAACGATAGGTCAAATTCCTTCAGCTTGAGTGCCCACTTCGCCAGTCGGCCAGAGGTATCAGGAACGAGAAAGGATTGCCTTGAGTGGTTGATCCATGACCACCACGATCAGGTGAGCTTGGAAATAGGGTCTGAAGCGCTGGGCGAAGATGATCAATGCAAAGATAATCTTCTCAACTTTGGAATATCTAGTCTCTGCATCGTGAAGCACCTTACTGGTGTACTACACTGGCTTTTGTGTCCCATCGGCATCCATGCGAACAAGCATGGAGCTGACAGCCTCGGAGGAGGCCGCAAGGTACAGAAGGAGCTCCTCCCCGCCCCTTGGCTTGGATAACAATGGCGGGGTAGATAAGAACTCTTTTAACCCCTCGAAGGCCTTCTGGTACTCCATCGTCCACTCGAAGCCGTTGACTTTGCAGCACCTTAAAGAAAGGCAAACTCCTCTCCGGGGACTTAAACAAAAAATGGCTCAAGGCCGCCACCCTTCCAGTCAAGCGTTGCACCTCCTTCTTGTTAGCCGGAGACCTCATATCCAAGATGGCCCGAATCTTATCGGGGTTCACCTTGATCCCATGCTGCGTCACCATGAAGCCCAAGAATTTGCCCGCCATCACCCCGAAGGCACACTTGCGGGGGTTCAGCCTCATCTGGTACCGGCAGAGGTTGCCAAAGGTCTCCACCAGGTCGGCAACGTGGTCAGTGGTATGGATACTTTTGGTCAGCATGTCATCCACGTACACCTCCATGTTGCATCCGATCTGGTCTTCAAAGACTTTATTCATCAGCCTTTGGTAAGTGGCCTCCACGTTCTTTAATCTGAACGGCATCACCTTGTAGCAGTATATCCCCTTCTCGGTCACAAATGAGGTAGCTTTTTTCGGTCGGGTCGATCTTGATCTGGTTGTACCCCGAGAATGCGTCCATGAAACTAAGGTCCCGTGATCGGACGTAGCGTCCACTAGCTGGTCAATCCGAGGTAATGGGAAGCTATCCTTGGGGCATGCTTTGTTGAGGTCAGTGAAATCCACGTACATCCTTCAGCTTCCGTTAGCCTTGCGGACCATCACGACGTTGGCGAGCCAGTCGGGGTAATGGACCCTCAAATGTGGCTGCAGCCTCCAGCTTGCGGATCTCCTTGTCAATGGCCTTCTGCCAGTCGGAGCAAAGTTTCTCTTCTTTTTCCGGACAGGCCGACATCCTGATTTGATGTTGAGTTGGTGAGTAATTACCTCCTCAGGGATACCCGGCATGTCGGATGATGACCATGCAAAGATGTTGGAGTTGGCTCGTAGGAAAGCAAGAAGCTGATCGCGCACCTCCTCCAAAAGTAGAGCTCCAACCTGGATGGTCCTCGTCGGGTCCTCCCTCAATAGGAAGGTCAGCAGGTGCTCGATTGGCTCCCCTCTTCTCTCTAAGTCTCGGGGGTCGAGCGGGTCGAGCGCTGTTGCTGACACCCCCCTTGTGGACTGGGGGCCAAGTGGTAGCAGAGCGGTAGTGGGCTCTGCTCTCCCCTCATCTCTCCAACTCCCTCACCAGTAGGAAACTTCACGAGTAGTCTTTTGGTGGAGATAACGGCATCCAACAGGTTTAAACCGGGTCTCCCAAGGATGGCATTGTAAGCCAGTGGGACCCAAACCACTAGGAAGTTCATGAGAACCGTGCTCTGACACGGCAGAGTCCCGGCTATGACAGGAAGAGTGATCTCTCCCTCAACCCTTACAGAGTCTTCAGTAAAACCCATCAAGGGCGTGGTGACGGGTCAAATGGAACTACGAGACAAATTCATCCGAACAAAAGCATCGTAACTCAAAACATCAATAGAGCTCCCACTATCAACTAAAATTCGTTTTACAGGATGCTTTGCGATCGTCATAGACACGACGATGCTATCATCATGTTTGTTAACTACCCCTTCTAGATCCCTTTTAGAGAAAGGAATTACAGAATCTACTCCCTCCTTATGCTATCTTTTAGAATTGTTACCTGCCCCCCAGGAGATCATGGCCACCGTCTTCTCCATCGAGGCATTGTCCACGCCGATCTGAAGTGCAGGAGGTGCCGACGGGCCCGGGGTAGCAGTGTTCCCTCTCCGGACAAACTTGCCTAGGTGGCCTTGCTAAACGAGTTCCTCGATAGCCTTCTTCAGCAAGCGGCAGTCTTCTGTGTCGTGGCCATAGTCTCTGTGGTATCGACAGTATAGTTCTTTGCTGCGGGGAACCCCGGGCCTCATGGGAGGTGGATGCCGAGGTAGGGCTCGTCCTCAATTTCTAAAAGAATGTGGGATATTGGGATAAGAAGTGGAGTGAAGTATTTGTTGGAAGATTATTAAAAATTATATGCCCCAATCCTTTTGATTTTGATGATTACCAAAAGCCATGTGTACTGTAAAAGATGTGATATGGTTATATACATGTGCAATGAATTTATCTTGAACAATCAATGAGAATGTTAAAGTTTGACATTAATCATTTTGAAAGTAACTTTAAGCTCAATGTTTAAGCTTTCAAAAAGAAATTTTATAATTCATATTAAAATCAATAAGTTTTTGGAATACTTCTTGAATTAATTCTTAATGTCAATTTTATTGAATTCAAGTCAAAACAATGATTTAAAATGAATCTGGAACGATTTTAAAGTGAATCAGAAAACTTTCTGATTTTTGATACGTTCCGGAGCCGACTCATGAGTTTCAGAGTCGACTCCCCTCAGAGAACAGAAATGTCTATCTGTCTCGAGTCGACCCACGTAATTTCACGAGTCGACCCCCGATTCTGTCGAGCCGACTCCATGACTGTGCGAGTCGACTCCGCTCAGACACCAGAGGTGTTTTTTCTGAGCACTTCGCGAGTCGACCCCAACTTTTCATGAGTCGACCCCCGACTTTCAGGAGTCGACACTTTACTTTTGGTGAGTCGACCCCAAACTTTCTGAGCATTTCTATTTTTAGTATAACGAGCTCGAGCCGACTCGGGAAAAGCATGAGTCGACTCCAGCAAATCTGGGCGAGATTTTTACGGATGCCAACTCAGCTCCAACGGTAAGATTTTTGATTAACGGCTATTTTTCTTTGTGTCTAACGGCTATATTCTTGCAGAATCTATAAATAGAGAAGCCGTTTTCAAATCCAAGAGAGAAAAATAGAGAGATATTTATTTCAAAGAAAAAGAAAGAAAAAAAAAAAACAGAGCTTTAGTTGAAAAAATCCGTGATTCAAAATAGAGTGAAAGAAAGAGTGTGAAATCAAAGGAAGTTCCTTCTGTGTTCAAGCTCAAATCCAAGGAAGCTTCTGAAGAAAATCCAAGTGCTATTCAAGAGTATCTCAAGAGATTTCCACCGCTCAAAGAAAAGAGGAAAAGCCCAAATCAACTCCAACTCATCTTCCGTGAAGAATCCAAGCTGAGGCCGGGTTCTACACTTCAAAGGAGTTGAAGAAAAGAAGAAAAGCTCAAAGCCAACCAACTGCAAATCAGGCTTATCTAAACTCTATTCTTACAATTGTTTATCTGCTCATTAAGGAGCCTTGTAACTAAACAAACAATATTTCTATTCTTTGTGTCTAGCTCAATCTGGGGGATTGAACTAGAGGAGGTAGTCTTACCTCAGTTCAAGCTTGGTTAAGCTTGGGTTAAGGGTTTTTGTGCTGGTGAGCCCTTGAAAACCAGCTGGGTTTGTTGTGTGCCCGGAAAAAATAACAAGTTTGAGTTGTGAGCTTGTAAAACAACTCTGCTGTAATCTAGGGTGATTATAGTGTGGACCCAAGTGAATCTTGGGAGTGGACGTAGGTGTTGGATACACCGAACCACTATAAAATCCTTAGTGTTTGCCGTGATCTATTGTCTCTATCTCTATCTCTGTTTTATTCACTGCAATTTATCTTTGCTTTGCATTTGTCTTCATTCATCTCAAGCTAAATAATTTAAAAGGCTAATTTTTTAAAGAACCCAATTCACCCCCCCCCCCCTCTTGGGTTGTCATCTGGGCCAACAATTGGTATCAGAGCTAGTGCTCATTAGATTTTGATCACACGATCAAGAGCTAAAGTTCCAAATGGCAACACAAGTTGGTTCATTTGCTGAAGGTCATTCTACGAATAGACCTCCACTATTTAATGGCTCAAATTATTCTTATTGGAAAGCTAGAATGAGGATATTCATTCAAGCTTCTGATTATGAGCTATGGGGTGTTATAATTAATGGACCTAGTACACCCACACATGTTATAGATGGCACTATTGTTCCTAAGCCCGAAAGGGACTGGAATGATAATGATAGGAAGATGGCACAGCTTAATGCTAAGGCCATGAATGTTTTATATTGCTCCTTAGATGCTAATGAATTCAATAGAATCTCCACATGTAATTCCGCAAAGGAGATTTGGGATAGATTAGAGGTTACCCATGAGGGTACCAACCAAGTAAAAGAATCTAAAATTAATATTCTTGTTCACAAATATGAATTGTTTAGCATGGAACAATCTGAAACCATTGCATGCATGTACACTAGATTTACGGACATTGTAAATGGTTTGAAAAGTCTTGGTAAGACATATACTAACTCTGAACTTGTTCGGAAAATTCTTAGGTCATTACCAAGATCATGGGAAGCAAAAATGACTGCAATCCAAGAAGCTAAGGACCTCAACACTTTACCCTTAGAGGAGCTTCTAGGATCCCTTATGACCCATGAGCTGACTATGAGGCAGCATGTTGAGGAGGACTCAAAGAAAAAGAAAGTTATTGCCCTCAAAGCTGCAAAAGAAGAAGAGAGCAGCAGTGATGATGATGATGATAATGATGAAGAGACTGCTCTCTTGGCAAAGAAATTTAAGAGATTTATGAGGAGAAAGAAACCCTTCCACAAGAAAAAATTTGGAGCTAAGTGGGAAGGAGAAAAGGATAAAAATAAGGACAAGGACAAAGAAAAAAAAAGACCCCTTGACTTGCTATGAATGTAATAAACCGGGGCACTTTAGAAATGAATGTCCTAGATTGAAGAAAGCCTACAAAAAGAAAAAGAAGGCTTATATGGCGACATGGAGTGACAGCGAGGAATCTTCTTCCGAAGAAGAAGAGCAAAAGGAAGTCGCAAACGTATGCTTTATGGCGGACGACAATGACGAGGTATGTTCCGACAACCCTTGCGATGAATTTGCTTTCGATGAACTTTTTGATGCCTTTAATGAACTTGTTGGGGATTTTAAAATTTTGAAAAAGAAATATAAGTTTTTGAAAAATGAAAACTTAGCCTTCATTCATGAAAAAGAAAATCTTAACAATGAAATTAAGAAACTTAAATCTGAAAATGAAATTTTAATGAATGAAAAGGAATCAATCTCAAATGAAAAAGATAAACTAAAGAATGAGGTTGAAAAACATAAAAACATAGTTGATAAGTTTACATTAAGTTCAATTAAATTAGACATGTTGTTAAATAGTCAAAAAGCTATTTTTGACAAAGCCGGATTAGGATATAACACTTTAAGGAAACAAAAATCACTTAAAAATATTTTTGTAAGTGCTGGCCAAAGTAATTTCACATGCTTTAAATGTAATCAAAAAGGGCATAAATCATATGAATGTAAAAATCTGAAACCTAATAAAAACTTAAATGTTAAAGGAAAGAAAATATGGGTTCCGAAAGGAACAATATTTGTTGGTACTAACCATGAAGGACCCAAGAAAGCTTGGGTACCTAAACATAAAGTCTGATTTCATTGCAGGAATGTCTTGTGGCCAAGAGATCAAAGAGAAAGTGGTATCTTGATAGTGGCTGCTCAAGACATATGACGGGTGACAAAGAAGAATTCATCACCCTAGAAGAAAAGAAAGGAGGAGTTGTTACATTTGGCGACAATGGCAAAGGCCAAATCTTGGGGTTTGGTCAACATTCAAATAACTCCCTCCACGTTTATTGAGAATGTACTTTATTCGTTCGATGGTTGTTACAAACATAACTTAATTCAGTATAAGTCAATTATGATGAATACAAGGTTTGTAGTCATCATTTCTTTTGAATAAATGCTTAATGCCATTGAATGCATGAATATAAGATGAGGTCATAAATGCCTTGATTTAGATAATAGCATGTATATGTTTATTGAAGAAATATGAAATGAATGCTATATATGATATGACTGACAATTTGTCTATGCCAATAGCTACCGATTGAGCTATGCTGAAGCTGGCTGATGCTGAAGCTAATGTAAGCTATGAAGATGCTGAGGCTGGTATGGTATGTTGGCAGCTCCGAGCTATGAGCTATAAGGTCATTCGCTGGCCAAGTCACACCACTCTAATTTCCTTTGGGAAACCCACGCACATAATTAGAATGTTTTAAAAAGTGCTCAATAATGCAATGACCTAACATTAGTGTAATTTCGGATGAGTAGAATAAATCAAAATATCCTCTGTAGATGCATTAGTCAAGTAAATAAGGTGCTTTAGAAAACAAACAAGAAGTTGGCTTTCAAATCTAAAAATATTGTTTCAACTTCTAGGCCACTAGAGCTACTTCACATGGACACTTTTTGGACCAACTAGAACCACAAGTCTAGGAGGAAACAAAAATAGGTGAAATGCACTCCGAAATTACTCTAGATTCACAAATGAGAGATTCAGCACTCACAAAGATGAACACTCACGCACTAACATGAATGAGAGATGCACTCCGAAGAGAGATGCACTACGCACAAAATGAGAGATGCAACGCACACACTACACATAATGAGAGATGCACTCCGGCTCTAAGAATAATGTGCACTCAATGGAACTCCGATGATTTGAAAACACTTATTTGACTTTTGCAATTCAGAAATATGATTAATCATAATTTTTCTGCACTAGGACCCCACAACAAACTGGAGTAACTGAAAGGAAAAATAGGACTTCTGGAACCGAGGCGGCCCGACCGAGCCTTCCAAGATGCTAACCGAGGCTTCAAATAATAAAATACTCGGTGTTGCCGAAATGCCAAACCGAGGCTCCTCGGTGTTGCCGAGCCTTCCAAGATACTCGGTTGTAACCGAGGCTGGGCAAAGCCGAGCCTTCCAAGATTAACCCATGATTAACCGAGGCTCCTAAATAGAGCTTCTAATAATAAGAAGATGCCACTCGGTTGTATTTAAATAAAGTTGCCGAAAGATGCACTCGGTTATGAAAGATTATGGCATGATAGATGCTAAATTAAAAATATATTACTCGGTTGTTGCCGAGCCTTCCAAGATACTCGGTTGTATGGTGTTGCCGAGCCTTCAAGATTATATTTTACTTGGTGCTGCCAAGGTTCGGAGACCGTTACTCGTTGTAGCCGAGCCTTCAAGATTCTTGGCGCTGCCAAGGTTCAAGATTTGTTGCTAGGTTCGGAGAAATATTTTACTTGGCCCTGCCAAGGTTCGGAGAAGGTTCGGAGAAATATTTTACTTGGCAAGGTTCGGAGATTTGTTGCTCGGCCCTGCCGAGGTTCGGAGAAATATTTTACTTGGCCCTGCCAAGGTTCGGAGATTTGTTGCTCGAGAGAAATATTTTACTTGGCCCTGCCAAGGTTCGGAGATTTGTTGCTCGGCCCTGCCGAGGTTCGGAGAAATATTTTACTTGGCCCTGCCATTCGGAGATTTGTTGCTCGGCCTCGCCGAGGTTCAGAGAAATATTTTACTAAGGTTCGGAGAAGGTTCGGAGAAATACTTGGCCCTGCCAAGGTTCGGAGATTTGTTGCTCGGCCCTGCCGAGGTTCGGAGAACGTGCCGATAGGAAGGTATAATAAGGCATATCAAAATGGACTTATAGAGGACATACCCTATTGATAATACTTACGGAGATTGTCCGAGTTCCACGTCCAGGGGACAGACTTTCCGTTTAGATCTTGCAGCTTGTAGGTTCAATGATCTCTGCCACTTGGTAAGCGGTTTGGAGACAGATGCTTTCTAGAAGGATCTCCCTTTGACTCTGGAGGCATGATAGCAATAATGGGGATGACAGCTGAAGGCCATCCGTAACGACTCTCTGACCAAGGTTGAAGCTGGATACTTCTGTGAAGCTTGGAGTCAAAAACTCCTTGTCTTGGATTTATGACGCCATCCTTCCTCATGCAAAAGGTGCCTATGCCTTAATGATGATAAGGCATTAAATGTAGGTAGATGCACATGACCTTTATGAGGCCATAAATGCATAGATGGAAGCCGATCTGTTGTGTCTGGCATCGAGTCAGAGAGAGATGAATCGGGCCCGCCGAGATCTCCTTGTCGCAGCCCCCTTGCAGGACTAGTCTGACCTCCTTAGGTTGATATGAGGGGTCCGCAACTCCATGCATGGCTGGATGCAGGCATGGAGCAGGGGTAGCTATAACTGGATGGGGAGCTGTATGGCGCTAACTAGACGGGTCAGGGCCTGGAGCTGCTGGACCAGACGGGTACTGGGACAGCTGGTGGCTATCTCAGCTCACACTGCTCACCGAATCAGGAGGCGACCTGGTCCTGGGCTTCATTATTAGCCATTGGAGAGGTTCTCTTCCAAATCGAGATCCAAGTTTAACGGGACTTGAGGCAAATCAAATAAGACCTGCAAGACAGTCCTTTGGATCCGATCAGTGGAGACCAAATCATATGGGGAGAAGGATAAGAGTTCAGCTCTCGTGCTTTCATTGTGAGAACCGTAAATGAAAAATGGGCGCAGAATGGCCGTACCTGAGAGGCTTGAAGTATTTATAGGCCACCTGAACGATGAGGTCTGAAAGTTGATTCGATTCGAATCAGGTTGTTACTAGGATCCGTAAGTTAGAGGATCAATGGCCGATGGATCGAGACTGGATAGGCCACTATAGGTCCTAACGTTTTGGCATGATAATCTTATTCTGTTACAGTAAATAACTCTCCCGCGCCAGATTCCGCAGAGGTGTTGTGGTTCAGTCATCATGAAGGTAGGTAATTAGCCATAAATGGACCTTATTGAAAGACATAAATGGAAAAAGACTTAGCATATATAGGCAAACTAATGTTTAATGGAAATAGAGCTATGATGTAAATGCTGAAATGCTGAGAATGATGTAGTAAGCTAGATGCTGAAGCAAAGCTATGATTATGTTGGCCGAATGCTGAAGATGCTGAGGCTAATCAATGAATGAAGCATGCTGATTTTGATGAACCTAACCCGGTATGGAAGTGAAGAATGATTGACTTTTTACTCATGTTATGTTTGGACATATGAATTTTTTTAAAATTAACAGTTTATTGAGAATGTACTTTATGTTGATGGTTTAAAACACAACTTAATTAGTATAAGTCAATTATGTGATAAAGGTTTTAAAGTATCTTTTGAATCTTCTTTATGCACTGTAGCTAATCCCATTGATAATAGCATTGTTTTTATTGGAAATAGAAATGGCAATGTATATATGATTGACTTAGACAATTTGTCTACCAATAACCATTGCTTAGTTGCTAATAATGCTAATATGAATGAGACTGGTTGGTTGTGGCATCGAAGATTAGGTCACGCAAGCACACACCTAATTTCAAAACTAATTAGAATGGATTTAGTAAAAGGTTTACCTAAATTAGATTTTGAAAATAACAAAATATGTGATGCATGTCAGTTTGGAAAACAAACAAGAAGTTCTTTCAAATCTAAAAATATTGTTTCAACTTCTAGGCCACTAGAGCTACTTCACATGGACCTTTTTGGACCAACTAGAACCACAAGTCTAGGAGGAAAGAAATATGGTCTTGTGATAGTAGATGATTACTCTAGATTCACTTGGGTAATGTTTTTAGCTCACAAAGATGAGACTTTCTCGATATTCATGAAATTCTTCAAGAAAGTAACAAATGAGAAAAACACTACCATAGTGTCTCTAAGAAGTGATCATGGAACTGAATTTGAAAATCACTTATTTGAAAGTTTTTGCAATGAAAATGGTATTAATCATAATTTTTCTGCACCTAGGACCCCACAACAAAATGGAGTAGTTGAAAGGAAAAATAGGACTCTAGAAGACATGGCCCGTACCATGCTATGTGAAAGTAAACTCCCGAAATACTTTTGGGCGGAAGCTATTAACACAGCATGTTACATCCTAAATAGAGCCTTAATAAGACCTATTTTAAAGAAAACACCTTATGAATTATGGCATGATAGAAAACCCAATATAAAATATTTTCATGCATTTGGTTGTAAATGTTTTGTTCACAATAATGGTAAAAATAATTTAGGCAAATTTGATGCTAAATCTGATGAAGGAATATTCTTAGGATACTCACAACTAGTAAAGCATATAGAGTATTTAACAAGAAAACTTTAGTTGTTGAAGAATCAATTCATGTAGTTTTTGATGAATCTTTAGCTACTCATTCTGAAAAATTTGATGATGATGAAGATACAAACATAATTGAAAAAGATCTTGAAAAATTAAATATTGATGTATCTTTAGATCAAGATCAAGACGCTAAAGATAATGATTCACCTAAGGATGATGATACTAACGCTAATCATAATGATGTAGATCTACCTAGGGATTGGAGATATGCTTATAGTCACCCTAAGGAATTGATTATAGGTGATCCATCTCAAGGAATAAGAACTAGATCATCCATGAGAAACATTAGTAATCATCTTGCATTTGTATCACAAATTGAACCTAAACTATTGAAGAAGCTGAAAAAGATAATAATTGGATGTTAGCAATGCAAGAAGAATTAAATCAATTTACAAGAAATAATGTATGGACCTTAGTTGAAAGACCTAAAAATCATTCTGTTATAGGATCAAAATGGATATTAGAAATAAACTAGATGAAAATGGCATAGTAATTAGAAACAAAGCTAGATTAGTTGCAAAAGGATATAATCAAGAAGAAGGTATTGATTTTGATGAAACCTTTGCACCGGTAGCTAGATTAGAAGCCATTAGGCTATTACTTGCATTTGCATGTCATATGAATTTTAACTTATTTCAAATGGATGTAAAAAGTGCATTTCTAAATGGATTTATAAATGAAGAAGTATATGTAGAACAACCACCAGGTTTTGAAGATCACGAATTTTCAAATCACGTTTTAAATTGCACAAAGCATATATGGTTTGAAACAAGCACCTAGAGCTTGGTATGATAGATTAAGTAAATTCTTAATTGAAAATGATTTTATAAGAGGAAATGTTGATAAAACCTTGTTTTTGAAAAGAAAAGGTAAAGATTTATTAGTAGTTCAAATATATGTTGATGACATCATTTTCGGTGCTACTAACAATACTCTATGTCAAGAGTTTGCTAAGTTGATGCAGGGAGAATTTGAAATGAGCATGATGGGAGAACTCAACTTCTTCCTTGGACTCCAAATCAAACAAAGCAAAGAGGGAATCTTCATCAACCAAACAAAACACAAGAGAAATCCTAAAGAAGTTTGGTATGGAATCAATTAAACCCCTCGGAACACCAATGAGTCCTTCATGCAAGCTGGACAAAGATGAAGAAGGTAAGAAGATTGATCAGAAATATTATCGAGGTATAATCGGATCCCTACTTTACTTAACGCAAGTAGACCAGACATAATGTTTGCTGTTTGCTTATGTGCTAGATTTCAGTCTGAACCTAAAGAATCACATTTAATTGCTGTTAAAAGAATACTAAGATATGTAAGTGGAACAAAAAATGTAGGTTTATGGTATTCTAGAGACTCCACATTAAATTTGATTGCTTACACTGATTCTGATTATGCTGGATGTAAGTTAGATAGAAAAAGCACAAGTGGTGCATGCCAATTCTTAGGAAGTAACTTAATCTCATGGTTTAGCAAAAAGCAAAATTCAGTTGCATTATCAACTACTGAAGCTGAATATGTAGCAGCTGGAAGTTGCTGTGCTCAAATCCTATGGATTAAGCGACAACTTGAAGACTATGGTATCACACTTGATAAAACACCTATAAGATGTGATAACACAAGTGCAATTAATCTAACAAAGAATCCAATTCAACATTCAAGAACCAAACACATAGAAATTAGATATCATTTTATAAGAGAACATGTTGCAAATAATGAAATCTGTCTTGACTATGTTAACACTGAAGAACAATTAGCAGACATATTTACAAAACCCTTAAGTGAAGAAAGATTCTGTTATCTTAGAGGAGAGTTAGGGATTTGTGATCCATTAGAATGAATTTGAAACCCCTAAGGAATTTTATCTAAGATTCTTTCAAATCCTTGATCTTTAAGGAAATCTTATCTAGAATTCATATCTAATTGATCCATTCATATTCAATGATTATTTTATCAATTTTTATGATCAATTTCCGGACACATTTCAGAAATTTCATGTTTTTGCTCTGAAATGGTCTCGGAGCCGACTCGGTGAGTATCGGAGTCGACTCCTGGTTTCTGCTGAAACTCTCGGGTCGACCCCTTCTCGGCGCGAGTCGACTCCACTTCGGGATGGTTTTCTGTGACTGTCCGGAGTCGACCCTTGCTTTGCGCGAGCCGACTCGAAGTGGTCCCAGGTTGATTTATCTAGGGCAGAGTCGACTCGCCGTTCATTTCAAACTTTCCAATCTCTCAAAATACTCTCTCCAAAATATCTCCAGACCTTCCAAATTCCCAAAATCACTGATTAATACTTCCAATCGACCAATGGCACCCAAAACTCGTGGTTCCAATCTTGCTGCGGCCGGTGTGAAGAGGAAGAGGGCCGTGAGGAAGACGGTGAGGCGTCCGGTCCGTGAACCTTCTCCAAGCACGGATTCCACTTCATCTTCAACCCCCAATGCTTCTCCAGCCACTACTACTTCTCAGGTAGATAGATTAGCAGATAGAATCATCACCACGGGTAGGAAAGTGGATTTTGAACTTTTTGAAGCAGAGGGATTTTTATTAGGGAGACAATTGATAGAGATGGGATGGGAGAAGATCTGTTCACTGGATTGCCCGACTTATCCCGCTCTTGTGAAGGAGTTTTATAAGAACTTGTCTAGAGGAGATCATGGTCTCATAAGCACTGTAAGAGGAAATAGTATCTCTGTGACTGTTGAGCTTCTGTCAAGATTATTGGATCTACCCATGTCAGGTACTGCCACATTTTCTTCTGAAGACCGAAGCCCTGCTCTTGCTAGATTATTAAACCGAGATGTTGTAGGTTTTGAAGAAGTTTTTGCCAACCAATTATCATTAGAACTGAGATTGCTTCATAACATTTGCAGTAGGATACTTTTTCCCAAAATAGGAAGATTTGATTATGTATCTGAAAGGGATATCTTTGTGATGGATGCTATTGTTACGGGCAAACCTATCAACCTTCCCAGTATGATTCTTGGTATATTGCTGACTGTGGAGGAAAAAGGAAATCAAGCTTGCCCTATGGTATGATCCTCACCAAGATTTTCTAAGCCAAGGAGTTGTTATTTCTGATAATGAGCCAATGAGGAATCTGAGGCATACAGACTTTTATAGCTTGGCCACCATTCATCGGATGGGTTTTATCAAGAAAAATGGAAAATGGGAGAGGAAAGGATTGATAGAAGAAAGAGCTACGGATGTTGAGGCACAGGACCTTCAGTTAGACACTCTTCACCTGCACCTCCGAGCCCTCTACTTCTGCCCCTGCTCCTGCCCCCGCTCCATCATTTGATCAAGCTTCATCCTCTTCTGCTGGCTTCTCAGATCTACAATTAATGCAACTCAAAGGATTACTTGATGATCAATCAGAAAAACTTAAATCAGAGTTTGAGAATAAGTTCATGAATCTAAAGGAGACTCTATACTCACTTGATGATCGGATCACTAAAATTGAGTCTACTCTCAGCACTTCTTCGGAATCTTTAAGTGGAGATCTCAAGAACATTTTTGAAGAGCTTAAAGATATTTGCGGAGATGGCGAAACCTACTCTAAGTGCAATGCGGAGCTACAAGATAAAATCTTAACTGCTTGCACCTTTGTAGATGAAAGGCTAAAAGACTATGTAAAAATCCAATCAGATGGAATGAAGAACATAGTTGATCATTTGACAAGGATTGTTAGAACTCATTTCTAATGTATTAGATTTTCAATCCTTACTATGTATTGAAGTTATTGTTATGTTTTACATTTTGATATCAATGTATTAGACACTTTAATGTATTAGACTCTTTGATGAAATGAAATGTCAATTTTGATTACTCAATGTAATTCTTTCTATCAACGAATGAATGAATGTTTATGCTTCTCTACCTTTTTGTTGATAACAAAAAAGGGGGAGAGTTTTATAGTTTTATGATTGAATATGCATATGAGAAAATCAAATTAATCAATGAGATAATTAATTGAATGATTAAGTTTCATAGGGGGAGCTACCTCATTCAGGGGGAGCCTAAGCCTATCTATGAAAACAAAATAAATTCACAAATCACTCTTGCATAAACTCAATGTTTTTGTCATCATCAAAAAGGGGGAGATTGTTGGAAGATTATTGAAAAATTATATGCCCCAATCCTTTTGATTTTGATGATTACCAAAAGCCATGAGTACTGTAAAAGATGTGATATGGTTATTACATGTGCAATGAATTTATTTGAACAATCAATGAGAATGTTAAAGTTTGACATTAATCATTTTGAAAGTAACTTTAAGCTCAATGTTTAAGCTTTCAAAAAGAAATTTTATAATTCATATTAAAATCAATGAGTTTTTGGAATACTTCTTGAATTAATTCTTAATGTCAATTTTATTGAATTCAAGTCAAAACAATGATTTAAAATGAATCTGGAACGATTTTAAAGTGAATCAGAAAACTTTCTGATTTTTGATACGTTCCGGAGCCGACTCATGAGTTTCAGAGTCGACTCCCCTCAGAGAACAGAAATGTCTATCTGTCTCGAGTCGACCCACGTAATTTCACGAGTCGACCCCCGATTCTGTCGAGCCGACTCCATGACTGTGCGAGTCGACTCCGCTCAGACACCAGAGGTGTGTTTTTCTGAGCACTTCGCGAGTCGACCCCCAACTTTTCATGAGTCGACCCCCGACTTTCAGGAGTCGACACTTTACTTTTGGTGAGTCGACCCCCAAACTTTCTGAGCATTTCTATTTTTAGTATAACGAGCTCGAGCCGACTCGGGAAAAGCATGAGTCGACTCCAGCAAATCTGGGCGAGATTTTTACGGATGCCAACTCAGCTCCAACGGTAAGATTTTTGATTAACGGCTATTTTTCTTTGTGTCTAACGGCTATATTCTTGCAGAATCTATAAATAGAGAAGCCGTTTTCAAATCCAAGAGAGAAAAATAGAGAGATATTTATTTCAAAGAAAAAGAAGAGAAAAATCGAAAAACAGAGCTTTAGTTGAAAAAATCCGTGATTCAAAATAGAGTGAAAGAAAGAGTGTGAAATCAAAGGAAGTTCCTTCTGTGTTCAAGCTCAAATCCAAGGAAGCTTCTGAAGAAAATCCAAGTGCTATTCAAGAGTATCTCAAGAGATTTCCACCGCTCAAAGAAAAGAGGAAAAGCCCAAATCAACTCCAACTCATCTTCCGTGAAGAATCCAAGCTGAGGCCGGGTTCTACACTTCAAAGGAGTTGAAGAAAAGAAGAAAAGCTCAAAGCCAACCAACTGCAAATCAGGCTTATCTAAACTCTATTCTTACAATTGTTTATCTGCTCATTAAGGAGCCTTGTAACTAAACAAACAATATTTCTATTCTTTGTGTCTAGCTCAATCTGGGGGATTGAACTAGAGGAGGTAGTCTTACCTCAGTTCAAGCTTGGTTAAGCTTGGGTTAAGGGTTTTTGTGCTGGTGAGCCCTTGAAAACCAGCTGGGTTTGTTGTGTGCCCGGGAAAACAACAAGTTTGAGTTGTGAGCTTGTAAAACAACTCTGCTGTAATCTAGGGTGATTATAGTGTGGACCCAAGTGAATCTTGGGAGTGGACGTAGGTGTTGGATACACCGAACCACTATAAAATCCTTAGTGTTTGCCGTGATCTATTGTCTCTATCTCTATCTCTGTTTTATTCACTGCAATTTATCTTTGCTTTGCATTTGTCTTCATTCATCTCAAGCTAAATAATTTAAAAGGCTAATTTTTTAAAGAACCTAATTCACCCCCCCCCCCCCTCTTGGATTGTCATCTGGGCCAACAGTATTCTTTGGGAACCAACGTCTGAGGCCGGTTATTTGAACGATGAGGCAGCTCAGGCTTTCTAGACCATACACTCCAGCAGGTTCCGAAGGTGTTGGCTTCTTGCCGAACCCTTTGTCAACCTTCCTCCTGGAGGAGTCTGCTTTGTCGGTGCGAATATACTTCTGCGCCCGGCTCAGCAGTTCGGCATAAGGTTTTTTGTCCAGGGAGTAAGAAAACCTGGAAGGACGGAGTCCCCGCTTCAGGGCTAGAATGGCCATGGAGTCCTCAAGATTGTAGACCTGGAGCGCAGCTTCCTTGAACCGAGCCACAAAGTCCTTTAGGGTTTTGTCGCTCCTCTGCTGGACGGCGAACAGGCTATCAGCCACCTAGAAAATTTTTCGGCATGCATCAAAGTGGGCCAAGAAAGATCGCTCGAGCTGCCTAAAAGAGTTGATACTACGTGGTAGCAAACGGAAATACCACGCACGTGCTACCTTCCGAAGTGTAGCCAAAAAGCGACCCAAAGGAGAGAATTCATTGCCCCTTGAACTTGCATGAGGACCTTATAGCTCTCCAGATGATCCAGGGGGTCTGTTGTGCCGTCGTACGAGTCCAGCTGGGGTAGACAAAACAGGGGTGGGACCGGCTCCTCCATAATACGGCAAGACAGCGGGGGACGGTGGTCGCAGTCCGTCCCGTGTGGGTTGGTAATTCTGCGGCTAAGCTCCTCCAGCCGCTAATGGTATTCGTCCAACCTTTGCTCGGCCCGGCAAGCGATCTTTTTGTTGGTGTCTTCCTTTAAGGATTCAGAAGATGAATAGGAAGAAGGTTGTCGTTGCAGGGAATGCACCTGCTTAAGTTCCTTCCCACCATGCTGGTTGGAAAAGCGGTCAGAGTGATGGGAAGGAGATCGTCGCCGCTTAGAGGTTTCCCGGTGATGAGACTTTGGGGATGCGCGATGGGAGGCCTCCGGAGGGGTCCTGCCACGATGAGATTGGCTAGCTCCATGACCTTCCACATAAGGCGGAGAGTGTTGGGGCGGCAATGGCATGGTGGCGGAGCACTACTCCTGTAGTCCCTGCACCACCGCCATCAGGTCCTGAACCTGCTGAGTCAGGGCATCGAGCCGATCAACTTGGCTAAACTGCTGCTGTACGGGAGGTGGAATAAGGATGTTGGCCTCCGACTACTCAACCCGTGGAGGCATCCCCTAGCCTGGCTGATGGAGGCCTCCTGTGCATGTGTAACCGCTATCTTCTTCCTTGCAGATGTGTGAAAATGAACGTCTGTCGCACCCCTACCTGGCGCACCAATCTGTTGCTGCCAAATCACTTTTGAAGAGCGTCGAACAGGAAAAGGGCTTTGTGGGTCTTCAGAAGATTGACAATATCGCCTCTTTTAGCTGGAAACCTGCAAGAAAAGTCTCGAACCGATGGTTCTGGCGGGAACCCTCTGACGCTCAAGTTAGTGATTTGGAGAACAGGGATTAAGATCAGATAGTAGAGGTTGAGTTCTTTCCCTTTGAGAGTCAGGGTCTTTATATACCTGTTCAGAAGTCCCTCTTATCCTTCGAGGATAACCGTCAGATCATGCCTTCCGTCAAGATCGGCTCCGTTAATGGTAGGTGGGCGAATAGCCGCTAAACGCGCACCCTGAATATTGACAACTGTCCATAGTATTTCGGTAACCACTTGTGATCTTGGCAAAAGAAAACAGGTTGGCGGGCCACGTGGAAGTCCTAAGCGTTTAAAGTCGCTGGGCATTGTTCGAAATAGGTTCCTCCACCAAAACTATCACCTGGGAGCATGCCAAGGCGAGACTCGAGGCCGAGGCCGAAGCGATGCTCGAGGCCGGGGCTGAAGATATGCCGAGGCCGAGGTGGGAGTTGAGGCTAATGTCGAAGCTCAGTCCACGACTAAGGCTGAAACCGAATCCGAGGCCGAGGCCGAATCCGAATCCGAGGCCGAGGCCAAAGCTGATACTAGCTGCCAAATTATCATCTGACTTTGAGAATTGTGCAGACTGTTACTCTACTGTCTGAGGGTGTGACCAGCCACATTAGTTATGATTTTGCCGTTGGGATTCATAGGTGGCCCGATTCCTGGATGAAGCTCTCGTTGGAGAGGAGGAAGCCGAGTAGCGACGATTCAGCGGCAACGATGGTGGAGGAGGAGACACCAGAGAGGAAGGCTGCAACTGTGTTGAAACCATTGCGGGGAGCTGTGCCAAAGCTTCCCGAAGAGGATGGCAGCGCTCCTCTGGTTATTTGTTTCCAAAGACGATGGAACGAACGCCGGTCACGGGCCGGCCAATACTCTACTTCAATCCAACCCAAAATTGTGTTAGACTTTTAAGCTCAAACCACGATAATTCTTTGTGCAATGTGATGATTGACCACGTTCGCATAGGACCGTATATATTTAAAAAAAAAATATTTGCATCGCATGGTTCACGGTCAATGATCGTACACGATGCAAGAGGACTTTTGCATCTAAATATTTAAAAAAAAATTAGATCAGGTCCAATCTAAAGTCCAGGGCCGGGGGACTGGAACCTCGGCTTTAAGCTCCCAAAAGTTTATTCCATTTTGTTGTCACCCAGCTATCTGCTTGCAATCTGGGTGTGCCAAAGTTGGCATGCATTCTCCCAGTCATCTCGTGATGGGTGACGAATGTTAAATGTCTCTATCTCTAAGGTATTGGAAAAGTAGTATTTGCTCAAAAGGTTGTTGAACGATCAGCTTATTACTGAAATATTCTGAAGAGAGGAATAGGATTGGTTATTTTTATGGATAACTTAGCAGTTTTTCAAGCTACAAGTGCACTTGCTAGAGATGTATATATGTCCGGTTGCTGTTCTCATCCTTCACACACATTGCGAGCAAAGGAGGATAGTTGGTAGGAATAACATTTCTTTATTATCGAAGAAGGTAAGGAGTACTCTTTGCAATATGATCCGATCTCAAAGCTTCAGCGTGCCAGCTCCACAAGAACTTATCATTGTCGCCAAGTTGGCAATCTGGCCTTCTAGCTAATGAAACATTGCGGAAAACACGCAGCATCTAATCGATCAGAGACTTGAAAAACACGAGCCTAAACAATTTGGAAATAAAAGTACGTTGCTCCGCCTCTAATACTTGTTCGTTGTTCACCCAAAAAAATGCGAGCGAAGAATTCAGTACAACAATCACCATTCGATGGATTAAAAATAGAATATATTATTCTGTTAATTTTAATTAATATTATAGTAAGATGTGAAGGATGCATTATTTGAGGTTAAACTGTAACAATTAAAAGTTGAATGATCAAAATAAATTTTGAATAAAAGTTTAGGATCAAAAGTATATTTTAACAAAAAACTTTATGCCATCGATGGAGCAAAATGTTAACTTCGTTAACATCAACAAGAACGTTGAAGCGGAGAATCGCAGCGAATCAAATTTTCAAGCGCATGGGAATAAATGAATGACTGACCATTTCCTCTAGAGTCCGCACGCGCACGATTAGAAACGACACAACATCATGGCATCCAGAGAGTTGGATCCGTCCAGAATCTCGAAAATTCAGATCAGCCTCTTGCACCATGAGTTAAAAGAGTCGCCTCACGACTCCTCAACCAAAAAGAACCTCTTTCAAGTTCTTACATTTAAAATTCGTATTAAAGTTTCGAATTGGTATCAAACCAGAGAGTAGATGCTGAACTGCGCTGAAAAGCAAACATAATTAGGGACCCGGAAGCCAGAGAAAATAAGTTTTAGCGGTCATAATTAGCCAACCGTTTGATATTTTTAAATAAATTTAAAAAAAATAATGCCACTTTTTCTCATGCAAACATATTCTTCACCACTATTTGTCATTCAGGAACAGCAAATAATCAGCAAAAGCTCAGATTCAGTCAATTAAACTATACAATTTCATGACTTCAACACAAAATAATAAAATATAAAATTGTAACAGAGGAAGTAATGTTCCTTTATACAATTCAAAACCCATCCCACCTGAAGAGTCTGAAATACCTTGTACTCCCCATATATCAATTACGAAATAAAGTATTACCAGAAGGACTAAATATAGGAGCCAGAGACCAAAAGAAAATGACTGCAACCATGCTCAGCCATGAGCAATGTGGTTGCTACGTGACCAAACTAAAATGTCACTGAAACAATTCCACCTTGTTCTTATTTACAAAACCCTTCGATATCTATACAAAAAACGGAGCACCATTAAACCTACCCTTCCATTCACATTTTAATATATGCATTGGTGCATCCATTGCTTAAAAAGAGGATGCAACCTATCATACAATTGCACCTTCAATTTTCCCTCTTCCCAGTTTTATACACTTGAATACCTATGGAGCGGTTAGCATTCACAACCACCTGTTTGCTGTAACTATTTACTACCCTTTCAAGCCATTGTCAGGTACGGTGTTCTTTTCAGGCCTCTGACTTGGATTATTTGTTGGACTTCGTGCCAGGTCCCCACCTGGAACCGTCCCATCTTGTTGCCGCACACGAATGTTCATACCATTTAATGAAAATGATTCCTGAAAAATCATTTGCAGCTTCTCATAATCATCTCATTAACACTAGAAATGAAAGCAAGAAGTTTGCATAATTTGCCTAGTAAATTCAAAGGTTATGAAACTTAACAGTTCTGTGTCGTTGTCTATAAAAAGCGCAATCATTATATCATATAACAAATGTTACCTAGCATAAAAGAATTTGACCAAAAATAATATATATCATTTCATCTAATATACTGCAGTTGGTAAAATCTCACATCAAATAAGATGGCAAAGAAGTTAAAAAGAGTTCCTAAAGTTTACATACAATATAATGCAAGGCTTGCAAGGATATACTAGGGAAGAGTTAATCTTCCATTGAATTTTAAGCTATCAAACCCAGGATTCATTGACAAAATGTTACAAAAAAAATCTAAATCTAATTGCATTCAACACTTTTACTTTCAGCATTCAATGCCACATGATGCATACAATGAAATTTATTGGTTATGAAAATGAGATAACCAGCATACCTTTAAAAAGACACATGACACGTACTTTGTACATTTGTTGCAATGTGGAAAGATCTTGGTGGATGGCAATAACAAAACCAAAATATCATAGTTAATGATTCTATCAATTACAACATGTTCATATTAGCCTTTATATGCTAAATTTAATTTAAAGTGGGAATCCAGTATTCTGGTCAAATTTTAGATACACTATACCGTCCTATGTAATGAATTTCAATAAACTTTTATTTATTTTACCTGATCACCAGCTTTCAGCCCCTCAGAATGGAAAAGAATAGGGCGGCATCGCTTGTCTTCGTTCATCAAGCTTGAATTCTGGAAGTGGGCAATAAGTGCTGGTCTACCCTGAATTCTGGCATATGCCAATGAGGCAACTTTTTCACTGTTAAACTTCTCCCATTTTTTCCCATTGAATGCCTGTACAAGAATCAAAAACCTTAGCACATTTTTACCAATTTTACAGGTTTTCATGAGTTAAGTCTAGTTTATACTTCCAAATGTCAAGATGCTAAATTCAGTACAAAAGAAATGCTTAGCCTTGCTTGAGGTTTAGGTTGGCTTGACATGACTTCTTGTTTGTCAAAAATATGGTTCAAGCATCTACTATAATCGTTTTAAAAAGTGTAAATTTCTTTTTTAAAAATATAAATACTTGCTGACCATAATGTCAAAAGCAATGTAAGGAGTGTAGGTAACACCTGATAAAAAGAGATGATATGAGAAGGAGACACCATGTTTATAAATGCATAACCAACATTGCATTTGTTCTGCACATTTGGAAAGTCAACATCAAATTCAGCTCGTGAAGACACGGTCAAAAAATTTTTGCAAATTCACTGAAATTACCTTAAAATCAATTGGCAAATAGAAGAAGTCATAGGTACCCTCATGATTTTCATCAATGGCAGCTAACAACATCTTGGAGGTGTACCTGGAAAGTAACCATCACATATTGGTACCTCCACAATAAAAAAGAAAAATCTCACGTGGCATAAGTTGACCATAATGTGAATGTAAACTCACTTATTTGGAATGTTTTTTATCATTAATGTTGTTCGGGTATCTTCCCCACTAACAATTTTTTCCAGGTCAAGTTGATACTGCTTGCTATCTACTTGACTCCCACTGCTGTCAACTCGTCGACTGCGACCCCGCTCAACTATACCCTCACTCCCAGCAGAACTGGGTCCAGGATATGGAGCATTCCCAAAGAATGTATGGCCCAGTCTCTGAGACGAAATCATTCTGAAATTAGGCGAACTACTATCAGACATGTTTCCAGATAAAGCAATTCCAGGATTCATAGAGGCCCCAGCACTCATATTCATTGGTAAACTTCCATCATGTCGATTGATACCCATATTTCCGTATGTGACATGGTTCATGAAAGATGTATCTGGTGACTCGGGAAAAAAGCCAAAGTGCCTTTCAAAAGGAAGACCAGAGGGAGCTGACCCCACATTAAGGCAATGGTGAGGATGCGATGACCCAATGAAAGAACCATGGCGATTTGAATAAAGAAAACCTTGCCCATGTGCATGGCCATTGGAAGTGAATGAGTGTCCCACAGAAGGTGTTTGCCAACCAGATGATTGGGAAGGCTCCGAATATGGAGTTGGACTTCCCCAGAGAAACTGAGGTCCACTCAATGTTCCAATTCCAGATGCATTTGAAGCTGCAACACCGAAAGAAGATACAGTTCCCGGACTTGAGTTCACCACTCCATTATTATGCCCTGGAAAGGAACGAGAATGCTGAAAAGCAACCCCATGTGATGAGTTGCTATTTGAGAAAACCTGTTCTACAATGTTACCCCTGTTTTGGTCTTTCCCAATTGGTGCAATTTTCAGCGAGTTTGACAACACAGGATGTGGTATAGAAGCCGGTCCAGTCAAATGGTTGCCACTCATAGGGTCCATTGCCCCACCAGTTGGGGACTTGCTGAGAGTTTGAAGTGGTTTGTTATCACCCGGACTGCCATATTGTACCCATGCACCTATTGCCACAGACGCACCCAACTCAGCTCGTGAAATTATGGCAACATATCAGACAGGAGCTCAAACCAATTTGAAACCTAATAGCCACCAAGGCCCCATTTGGACAGCTTTTGGGTGGCCCGAAAGAGCTTTCCAGTGTTTTTAAAATCTTTGGTAAAAATTCTAAAAATACTTTTAGAATAATGCAAAAGCTGTTAGACATTCTACTGGGAAAAGCCAAATTTGAAGTTTTTCCGGAAAGCTTTAATTGAAAAAGCTATTTTCATTAAAATAGGTCATAAATTCGAACCAAGAGAACCATATTTAACATTATAATATTATAATAATAATAATATATATTATAACTATAATAATATTATATTATATTATATTATTATAATATATTATAGATACAATTATTATAATTGTATGAGAATATTATATAATTATAATACAATATGTAGTGTAAAATGAGATAAAATAATAATATTATAAATTATAATATAGTATACTATAATATTATTATATAACACTACAATTTTGTGATGTTACTATAATAATATCATAATACCGTAATATTATATTAGTAGATCATGATTATCATAATTTAATAATATAGTATATATAATTATTAAATAACAGTAAAATCATATATATAGTAATTTTACATTATAATCATTATTGTACTAAAATATTATTATATTTTCTTATACTATATTATAACACTATAATATGATATATTTTTATATTATTATAATATGATATTATTATATTTATATTATTATAATAATTTATAATAATGATCTTTATCTTTTACCATTTTTATTCTAAAAACGCTTAATTTAGTTATCAAAAAGATTTTAAAATCTCACATCATTTCACAAATATAATGAATATACAGTACATAATTTTTCCAAAAGGCTCCACTTTTCAAAGCTTTACTGCCGATGGCTCCACCAAACAAGGCCTAGAACTGAGAAAGATACAATAAAAAATGTACCTGGAGGAGAGTTGGTTATAGGCGATCCCACATGATGCCTATAAATTCTGGTTTCATCTTGTTCCAGTTCATGAGTCAATTGCTGCATCAAGCTGAATTCAGAAAGTTACATTTTTAGGACTTCAATCATAAAATTACTTAAAAGGGATTATAGACTGAAACATGACCGTGGCATACGCAGTAAACAAGTCTTCCATATAACATAGACAAAATTTACAAGCCGTTGAAACCAATTATATCTTGGATCACATAATTTGCCATCTACATATTTAGCCAAGTTATTTGCAGTAAAAGAACAGCAACACATACAGCATGGACACGCACACAATCGTGGGGTCATGTTTAACCATACAATAATGAATAAGAAAAAATGTTTGGTCAAGAACCAGAAATCAGCATGATAAAATACTCAATAAGAAATAAATCTAAGCTGACCGATACCAGCAGCAGCAATCAGCAGAGAAATTTATATCAAAGAAGTAATGAAGGGTGAACACTTCAAAAATGTAATCATTGAAAAATTGTACATTGTTGCCACCAATTGCAAGCCTATGATCAACAGAAATTTTGAACTCCACAATCCTTTCCAGCTCGATCTTATGTAAGGCATGCAATATCCCAATTGGTCAAATATAAGAGATCAGCAAGCCCACAAGAGGCTTTCAGCGTCTTTAGGTAGAGATTCCCTTGAGAGGCATTTGTTACATGATTCTTGTAAACCCACACATCCTACAAAACCTATACAGTTGCCCCCCATCCAGACCACTTTGTAAGGTCTCGAATTTCTCTTAGCATAACTATGATTTCCAGAGCTCCATGCATCATCATTTTCAAAGTAAGTTCCTACACATAATGCACTCAAATATGTAGGTAGAATCTTTTCTTTTGGTAAGAAAAAATGTAGGATTAAAGATAATAAAATCTTGCTATAAAATGAAGTCAAATAAACAGCATGAATTTATGATGCTAAGCTAGGACAGTAAAAAAACATGCCTAGCCCTTTTGTCAGAATTGACAAGTCTTAAAACCTGAAAATGAATTTTATGAGGAACAGGTTTCTCCCTGTTTTTCAAAAAACAAGTTTTACAGATAATTATGTTTTATGGTATATATGTTTTACTAAAACTCACAGGCAACAACGTAACTTTCAGACTAAAACAAAAATCAATAAACTTGATAATTAAACTATGCTATAAAATTTTAGAAAAAAGAATAATCATAACAACGTAATACAAACCAAGAACACAATTGGAAAGAAAATGGTTGAGTGCAGATGAAGAAACTAAACTCATCACATACTTTCTACGAGCTCCACCAGGACGACTAGGTTCCAGCTTTATTCGTTTGCCAGCTATGTCACTCTTGTTCAGTGCCCGAAGGGCAGCTTCGGCTGCTCTGACATCATAGAACTCAATAAATTTATGGTGCCGCTTGTGTGGAGTCTCCCTTATCTGTTTGATGCAACAAGAAAATGAGCAACATTTCAAACAATCGGGCATGAAGCCAGAGAGAGAGAGAGAGAGAGAGAGAGAGATGGGGGCGGGTTGAAAAACAATCTTCCCACCTCTTTTACTTCCCCACAAGCCCCGAATATTCGACGAAGGTCATCATTTGAAACTGATGGATCCAAATTAAAAATCACAAGAGTTCCTTGGTTCAAATCTTTGTCTGATGGATTGTCCTGGCAGGAAAAATATCTATCAATAGTGACACAGGTTAAGGCATAACTGTGATAAAAATGAGAAAATATCTTCTACCAGACCTTGGGAATTGAAAAATGAATATCAAGTTTTCTACGTCGTAAGGGCTTATTTTGTAATGCACGCATAGCAGCTCGAGCATCTCGAATATCATAGTAAGATATCATCACAAATCCCCTGTGCTTGCATGCTGTGTAAAGCGTCCGGATGTCCCCATATTGCTAACATAAGGCACAACATCATGGTAGATGTCAAACAGAAAATAAACAATGTCTAGAAAAATTACTCTACAATAATTTTACACCAGCAACAGAAGGGGTGAGAACAAAATTTATAATTCAGAAGAACATTTCACGAGTGAAACAAAATGGATCAAGTGAAGCTCATAGGTTTCATGATTGACACAATAAATGAATGCAGATATTAACTACACATCAAAGATAACAGTTTTCTACTAATAGTCTCCCAGGAAAACAACCATAACTGCATAACTGCATCCTTATGAGAAAAATATAAACAAAATAAATTGATGATTAGAAAATACTAGTAGTTTTGTTCCACTTGCTTGATTGATAATACCAGTATTCTATTTTCAACATACCACTTATTAGTGGTTATTGGATGCTGATTAAGGGCCTAAGTATCTGTATCATGCCCAGGCAGATTTTAGTATTGCTGGCCATTCTTGGCACATACCAGCACAAAAAGATAAGCGACACTAGAAAAAGGATACACCAAGGGTACACCAAAATATACTAGAACTTTTTTAAACGTATTGGATTTCTAATTGAAAATAGACATGTTTTAAACAATCAAACAAGAATTTTGAATATTCAATTTCATAACCCAAGTCCCAGTAAAGAAATAAATCGTGTTACACAAACAAGAAACAATAAACATTCAACAAAATGAGGCACAGCAACGATGGTAGTCTGCAAAATTAGTACACCCTGGTAGATAATTGACCCAAGAAAATCAGTGTAATATGTGGCCCACATCATATTGCATACCTGTACCTATCAATTGTTTTAATCCATATCATGGAAGCACTATCATATGAAGTGAAACCCACTACTGCTTAACTGTACAGAATATACACTTGCATATTGTGTTGGTAATTTTGCAGGATGAAGGATGGTGTACAGCAGAATACAGTAAGATTTAATACTTTCAACATTTAACCATATAAGTTGGCCCTATACTCTCAGTGGATAAATAATAATAATAATAAGAATAAGCCAATGTTACCCAGAAACTTCTTAACTGTAGCATGAATAAACAGGTTACAAAGCATACAGGTTAATAGACAGAAGAAGAAAATTTATTACTTAATAACAAGACCCAAAAAGATAGCTCAACATTCAAATGTCTTACAGAGATGCCTAATAAATTTTTCGCATGCAATTAAAAGTTTCACATGACATCCAGCATTAGCTAAGCATGAGAAAAGCAGGACCATCTCTTAAAGTTTATCTTCTCTCTCCCGAATAAAATGTGTGACTTGACTTTTTATGAAGTGGCATATAAAGAAAAAAGGAACTGAAACATTTTCTGTGTTAGACAAGTGGTTACCTTATGAGTTGCATCTAGAAAGTAAGCTGAATATAACCAATACCAACAACAATGCCAAACTGTAAAATTCAACATTTCATCCAATCCAGCCATCACAATCTAAGATAGATAGGATTTTCTTAACCTGTCTTTCATATAAGGCAAACTTTAGAGAAGCAGGCAGAAAGTTAATAGTCTTATGCATATAGTCAAACAAACATGCACACACACAGATATAGCATATGTGAATACATGTGTCCAATCATAGCAAATCCAATGACAAAAAAGATATAGTTTTATATTAGTCGATGCTTCTCACTTCTCAGTAACAGCAGCATACAGGTTGATACCCTCTGATTCTTCAACCAATGAACACCGTAGCAACAACATGAACATAAATTATTTGATTTCTATTTATAACTAAAAACAAAGTCAAAGTAATCAAAGTTTTAAATCCCAGGGGACAAGGTTATCCCAATTTTTTCATTGAAAGGAAAGTGCTGCTGTCTCTTGGGATAAGGAATGTCCCAAGAAGCACTAAGTGGGATGTTAAGATGATGGCAGGATAGTCACGTCACAACATTGAGGATGACAACCCATCCTAAAATCGCATAGGATGTCCCACCAGAATTTCAAATCAAGCTAAGGACATTAGCTAATGTTATCACCGAGTTAAAAGACTGGACACTAAAATAAAGGAATGATTCTCATGACAAATAACATATCTTGTTCCAATACAAGCTTATGTCCACTAAAAAAATCAATACCAAAACACCAAGTAGTTTGGTCCTTGATTAACATATATGCAATCATCTATATGATCAGTTCAGCAAAGCTTGGCAATCTCTAGAAGCAAGGGGCAAAAATGATGCTCTAATGGACCCCTAACTCAGCAGGCAATCTTTAACCTGATTTATATTTTTCTAAAAAAGAAGCAATTATTATAGCACCTTTTAAGCATGTAACTATCCTTCACAGCTTCCCGACTACACCTACACAATGGCTATACCACATGAACTAAGATATCTTTGTCAAGCAATAGAACACACCATGACAAATACAAAACAGATGGAAGAAGAAAGTTTAACATCATATTTATTAAGTGGAGAACTTATCCTCAACAAGAATAATAACAGCAGAAAAAACTTGGAGAGCCACCAATCATATTGCTGATATGATAAAGAATACAGAATTATTTCTTGAAGATAGTGTATTGTCCAGAGGATCAATGCTGTAGAGCAAATGTTAAATGCATGTACAAAGAGCAAAACTTGGCACTGCTCCAACATGTACAAAAACTGCTATAATAAAACAGTTTTCATGGTGGAGAAAGTAAGCAATCAATACATAGAACAAATTTCCTACAATGGAAAATATGCGTTCTCATAAATGCTGAAGATTATGCAAAGTGAAATACAGATACAAATATAAAGCAAAGCTTTATGCTGTTACAACTTGTACTTAGAAACTGTAATGGTAAAACAAGTTCCATTGTGCGGAAATTAAGTAATCAATACAAAGACCACGATTCTAATATGAAAAAATACTTTCTTGTAAACATTGAATATTACGCAAGCTTCGAATATTGCTCTGCATCTTAACACTAATATCTACATCGCTAATCACAAAATAGAGGGGCATGAGGGGTATGGCTAATATATCCTTCAGCAGAAGACCGACTCACGAAGATCAAAAAAGACATTGACAACTTTAAAATACCAGAGAGACATATAAGAGTACTGAAATTAACAGAATAATATAGACAATAAATGAGATCGGTGAGGCAGAATTACTAGCATGCATGAAGCAACAAGGAAACTGAAGCAATTTAAAGTAAGAACCATGTCATGAATAATTTACCTCAAACAGAGACCGCAATTCTGAATCTTCAACATTACTATTAATGTTCCTCACAAATAAAGTTCTAGAAGGGTGCTCTCCATATGGATGTTCCCCAGCAACAGTTCCAACACCGTTTGGAAGGCTGTACTGACTAATCTCATTACCTGTATAGCCATCAGCAATGCTTGGCTTTGCCATCCCAATGGTGAGGCTCTCTGTAGGATCAGAATCCAATTCTATCCCCCCTCCACTGCCAAAAAGATCATACTCTTCCAACTCCTCCACATGACTAGGCAACCCACTTAGGTCAAAATCATCCATTATTCCAGCTAAAAGCTCCTCTTCATCATCAGGTAACAGGCTCCCGATTCCTTGGAGGTCAAGATCATAGACAGAGTCCTTACCCTCAATCTGTTTACTCAGCTTGTTCATTTCAGAAGAAGCGTTATCTATTACTGGGAAAAAAAAAAAACACCATGTGTGCACAAAACTGAGTCAAATTAAAATCATTGGTCCTTAACAATGGTACAGATAAAGAGCTGCATACATTTCTCATGTGGAAGATCCGGTAAGGAGCTTGAGAAAAGGCTTGCATCCCTTGATCCATGATACGCATTGGATCCCGATGGAATTCCCCATGCATTGCTGCTGACCTTCTGCGCAGTCTTCACTGGAGAGATATTTGAAGGACCTGTGAAATTCAATTCAGATTAAATAATTTCTTTGTCCATGATTGACAGGCAGGATAGCTTTTGTACTCATTTACCTGTTGGTTTTAAACCACCTGACGACTGCTCCATAGCATCAACTCTGTATGTGTCAAAAAAAGGCAAAAAAAATGAGGGAGAGGTGAAGAGACATATAAGCTTCAAGATGCAAATATTTTACCAAGATTAACTTATATCTCCATCAACTTACTATTCTAAACGTAGCAAAATACACATCACAACAACTATGCAATGGTTCACCGTCTCAAGGATGTAACTTAATTTTGTTTTGTTCTGTCATAAGTTGATCGGATCCTTTCTTGAGAATAGAAGCAGCACATAAAAGATATACATGTATATATGTATATATACATATATCCATGTATATATATATATATATGAGCGAAAAATCGAATAAACTGATTGAAAAACAAATTGTTGATCGAAACATTCCAGATCCCAAAAGTTAAACGCACAGAATAACCTTTCCACAATTCCAGAAGGTCATATAACCCGAATCAAACTCTAATATTACGAAAACAGATAGCAAGAAAGAACAGAAAAAAAATAGCTTTGTTGCTAATAGTATCCATCAGTTGTGAGAGTGCTGGCTGACAACACATTCAATCTGACCAAAAAGCCGCATATTTATCGTACAACAGGGAGCGATAGAGTGAATTTGGGTCAAAACCTTTTAATTTTTCGGAGATTAAATATCTAAAAAAAATCTCAGAAAGAACAATGTAAGTCACAATAATTCTTCCAAAACAGTGAATTTATCAAGTACAAGTCCGCCCAAAACAACTAAAGACGAAGTAATTTGAACACCTAACAGTAAAAATTCCTTCCTGGCAAGACTCCGATCAGAGAAATAGAAGCACCGACATAGGAATTTAAAGCGAAATCAAAGACTTTTCGACAAATCGCATCAACTACATATGATCACGTCTAAAAACCCTCTTTTCATAAAAAAAACATATCGCATTTCAAATCCCAAATAACCAAAGGAAAAAAAAAAAAAATAGTCCCTTACCAGGCACCACCACTCAGAACAGAAACAACGAATCCCGAAATCTCCGCAACTAAAACCCTAGAGTGCGCTTCTCAATCTAAACCTCAGATTCCCCGAAATCAAACTCGGAGAGTACGCCGCCGCTCGAACTCTCCCAAAGATCATCCCTTTTGCTCCAAATCGAAAGGGAAATCAGAGGCAAAGACCCTCTTTCTCCTCGCTTTGCTCGATTATTCTACTCGACTCGCTCCTCGCAATGCCACAGCGAAATAGGGTAAAAGGGCCAGCGATGATTGGAGGCGAGCGAAGTAAATAATAAATGAACGAAAGCGACGGGGTAGGGGATAAAAGAGTGAGATGGATTTAGGGTGCGCCGGATTTTGCTGTATTTGATTCGGTTCGCGTCCGTGAACACACGGCAGCACGGAAGGGAATAAATACGGAGCCATACGCTTGTATTGAGATTGCACGTTCGGATGCATTGCATGTTTTTTTTTTTTTTTTTTCTTTTTTTTATATATTTTACAGAAGGATGATCACGTTGCCTCATTTGCATATCTATCATGATAATTATTACTCTGTTCAAATCTAGTGCATTGATATTTTTAATAAAATATAGGTTGCTTAGCATGTCTCAAATAAGAGTGAGACCTTCTTGTCAAAGAAGTCATTGAGTAATAAGTTTAGGATCTAGCTGATATTGTTTACTGAAGGCTTAAGCGGCTTATTTTAATGTATAAAAATACTACGTCAGATTTTATAACTACATATGCTCTAGAATTACTTTTTAAGGTGGGTCAACTAAATGAATTTCATCATATCAATTTTTTTCTTTTGATATTTTTGAATGATAAAAAAAATAAGCATTATATTACGTATTTAATAATCATATCGTATTTATATTTTGATCTTTAATATCATTAATTAAGTGTTTTATATTTAAACATTTTTTTTGTATTTAAGATAAGCAAATTTAATAGGTGGTTATGTTTTTTCGTTTATTTTTTCTTGTTAAGATGATTATTTCGTCGTACGTATAGGATCTCGAGAGGACCAGCCTTGTTATCACCTCTCATCCAAGCTTTCGGAGTGCCCGGCGCGTTTTCAGAAATATTCTTCGCGTTGTTTTTAGTAAGCGCAAATTAGAAGTCCAATATCGTCACGGCACCTCAGAGCTCGCATCGTATGGGTTACGGCGCGTGGCAGGCCTCCAAGCACGTTACCGATAAGTTTCCTACGGCAACTCTCTATTATTAAATTAAATAAATATATTAGCCGAAATTGATGGCTAATTTCAATCTCATTTTGATGCCCGTTTATTTTATTGTAATCTCTTTTTCAGGAATTATTTAATTATATATTAATTACTCACCTGTCTCTTACGAAAACTTGCAATATATCAGTCGTTTCCAAATCTTTCGTTTTTCCATCTCAAGCGAGATCAACCAATATCTCTCCTCCCGGGATTAGTAATTAGCCGGTTTCTCGACCAATAAAATTCTCAATCCAATCATCAATGTTTGAAGATTCCAACGTCTTTATCTAACATAGAGAACACATTCTTTACTTCTTCTTCTTTAATAAATTAATAGTAACTCAATAATTTGACGTGACAATTTTTTATATTATTTTATTTAAAAATTATAAGGGATTTAATATAGGTGAGCCAACAATGGACATTGATGCGGGGTTAAAATATCATCACGATTTGCAAACGTGGTAAAGCTCACCTCTAAGCTCTCATCCAAACTGTCATCATTCTCCTTTGCAAAAAAAAATAAGCGACTTCATCTGCTATTTCATACCTTGATAGTTGATAAGACCGAGCTATCGTAGTTTCTCACTAAGACCAAGCTATCTCCGAACCTCAGTAATGTCGATCTTTATCACTTCAAAGTAAACATCATTACTGCTTCAAATCACGCCGGATATCTCGAAAATGAATCATCCCGATCGCAAGGATTTCGGAATAAGCTTCCCAAAACAGAAATGGAAACCAAATACAGTACTCCTGTTGGTCCAGATGGCAACCCAAAAGAGGGGTGAATTGGATTCTTAAAAAAAATTAACACTTTGAAAACAATAGCTTGAAGTGAATGTGCACAAGTGGAATGAATTAATAAATGCTGAGCACAATATGATGAAGAAAGAGACAAAAGCACGATAAACACAAAGATTTATAGTGGTTCGGTGTATCCCACACCTACGTCCACTCCAAAGCAACTCTTGGGTCCACACTATAATCCCCTGATTACAGTTGAGTTATTTATAAGCTCACAACTCTAACTTGTTATTTTACACGGGGTCACAATGAACCCAGCCGGTTTTCACAAGTTCACCAGCACAAAACCTTAACCCAAGCTAAACTTAGCTTGTCCCCGAGGTAAACTACCTCAACTAATTCAATCCCCCTGATTGAATTAGCAAACAACAATTCAAAATAAAGTTTACAACAATTAAAAGCTCCTTAAATGAGCAAATATGCAATGTAAATAAAACAATATTAGAAAAGCCTGTTTGAAGCGATTTGAGGTTAAGCTTTTCTTCTTTTCTTCTTTTCTCTTCTCTTTTGAATGGTTGAATCAAGCTTCAGCTCTGATTCTTGACCGAAATATGTTGGAGAGAACTTTGAGGAAATAGGGTTTTTTCTCTTCTTCTCTTCTCCATTTGAGAATCCTCCGAATTTAAACTTTTAGGGCTTGGGATTTCTCTTGAATCTCTCTTTGAATGACAGATGTGGACTCAGAGATTTTTCCTTTAAATATCTCTCGATTTTTTTGTTATTTTCTCTCTTTTTTATTTCTTTTTTTCAAACGGATGAATCCCTCTTTATATATAGTCTTAATCCAAGATTAGGTGAAAAAATAGCCGTTACAAAATACCTTGGATGATTCTCCACGCAAGAAAATAGATCCGTTGAGAGTTAGGTGGAAAAATATATTCGTTAAGCTGATCTGGTACTTTTAAAATCATCCTTGACAGGTTGGAGTCGGCTCCAACTTTTTATATGTCGGCTCCAAATTGGGTTTCCAAAAATAGCAAAAAAATAATTCGACGTGGAGTCGGCTCCCACTTTACAAAGTGTCGACTCACCGCTGTCTGGAGTCGGCTCCCGATTCTGAGGTGTCGGCTCCAAGAATTGCTCCAAAAACATAGTCTCTGTAACTCAGATTAGAGTCGGCTCCCGAAATCCATGTGTCGGCTCCGAAACTTCAGGTGTCGGCTCCGAAACTCTAGGTCGACTCCGAACCGTGCCAAAAATTTAGAATTGTTCTGATACACTCTGAATCGGCTCGAGAGGTTCTAGGTGTCGGCTCCAAGTTCTGAACTTAAATAAATTATATTGAAATTCAATTCAAAACTGATTTCTAAGTATCATTTGGATAAATAACGATCTTAATCCCTGAAACACTTATCAAATTTATCAGAAACATAATGAATATACTCATGGCTTTTGTTAATCATCAAAATCAATAATTGGGTCAACAATCTCCCCCTTTTTGATGATGACAAAAACATTGAGTATATGTATAATCAATTAATGATAATTTCAAAACATTTTAAAATTAAGGTTAAGCTCCCCCTTAATGAGGTAGCTCCCCCTATGATGCATATGTTAAGTTCATTGAAATTATGCATATCTTAATGCCATTTATTATTAATTGTCATTTAACATGCATATTCAAGTAAGTACCATTTTCTTATAGCTTAATATCCTTTCTCCCCTTTGCATGCATACATATATCATCTTCTCTCCCATAACATTGATGCACATAAATATATGATATTAATATCAAATGTATAATGCATATACGTAAACAACCTTTCTCCCCCTTTTTTGTAATCAAAAAAAGGTTAGAAGGTGCATTAAGGCTTAAATTAACATCAAGAATTAAGAAATTCATTTATTAAAATTTAATGCTTCAAAGATTATGACATTCATTAAGTATCAAAATTTATTACATAATTGCTTCATTACATCATTCAACTATAACAAACTATCAAAATGCAAACTGAACATCATAAAACATCAAACTGAATATCATTCAATTACATCAAAAAGTAAGTTAAACATCAAAAACTAATAACATCAAAAAGTTTAAAATCTAAGAAAATCTAAGAAGTCTCTTAAGTTCTTCTAAAATCTTCTCCATTCCTCCTTTTAATCTTCATAAAATTTTTTAGTCTACTATCAATAAAAGCAGCTGCATAGTCACTTTCTCTTGTAACTCCGCATTGCACTTTGAATATGTATCAGAATCTCCTCCAATGTCCTTGATCTTCTCAAAAATATGCATTAAATCACATTTCAAGGCTCAGAAGAAGTTCCAAAGGATGATTCAATTGTTTACTTTATCTTCCAAGGAGTAATACATCTTCCTTAAGCTCAAAAGTCTACTATCAAGTTCAACTTTCATCTTCTCTCATGAATTGTAAAAAGTTTCTTTAGCTGCTCCAGCTGAGCACAGAAAAACCAGAAGTAAAAGCAGAAACAGATGCAGGTGCTGATGGTGGTGATGATCTGCTAGGCTCAAGGTGAAGGATGCCTCATGGATGGTCCAGCCTCTGATGGTGCAGTAGCTCCAATATCAGCTGCCCTGTCCTCTAGGTGTCCTTTCCTTTCCCATTACCATTGACCTTCACGAACCCCATGCGGTGCACAGTAGCTAAGCTATAATAATCAGTGTGCCTTAAGGTTCTTCATGGGTTCATTTCTGAAATAACTACACCTTGGCTTCTGAAATGCTATAATCAAAATCATGCCATAAGGCAAAGTGGATCTCTTCTTGCCACCAGCCTCAGCCATATACCAATCATCATCCCAGCTAAATTAATTGGCTGACCTGTCAAACACTGTCCATGATCACAATGTCTCGCTCCGAGACATACTCAAAATACCAGTCTTGGGAATAAAATCCACCACAAATATTATGTAACAATCTAGCTCAAGGGGCAACTGATTTGCCCTAACCTTCTTCAAATTCAACTTCTCTTCCAACATCTTGATAAAGCTCCTGATCTCACTATGGGAATTTGCATTAATCCAACAACAGGAATTTCTAAAAGGTTTCCAAGAATCTCGAAGTTAAGTGTACCCTCTTTCCTCTTAAAACTCACTAAACCACCATCTCCTCTTGAAAGATTAAAATAAAATCTTTAACTAAAGCGGGATAAGTAGGAAATCAAAGAACACACCTTCTTCCAACCTAATTCTTTTAACTTGCCGCCCAATGGGAAAACCCTCGGCCTCAAAGAAATGAAAATCGACTTTTCTTCCCATGGTGATCACACGGCCAGCAAGGGTGTCATTTGAGGTGAAGAAGGGCTTGGAAGGCACTTGGTGTCAAAGCGGATGAGTAGAGGACGAACTCGGAGAGGGTTCGCGTCGGATGCCTCACCGTCCTTTCCCCGTCACTACTCCACCAAACAAGGATCCCTACTTTGGGTGCCATTGAGTCTAGGAATGGTTAATTTGAGAAAACTTGGGTTTTGGGAGTTGGAAAGGATTTGGAAAAGTTTGGAGATGAATAGAATAAGAGAGGTCGACTCTGCCCTAATAAATCAACCTGGGACCACTTGGAGTCGACTCCCACAAAGCGGGTGTCGCTCTAAGTCGTTAACACAGTCAGCGCCCGAAGTGGAGTCACTCTAAAAGGTGTTGGCTCCAAAGACAAAACTGGAGTCGACTCGGTGTCGGCTCCAAGATAGTTTCAGTGAAAAAATAAGAGTTTCAAAGAATCTGAAACTTGTCCGGAAAATTTTGGATAAATCAACTTTGGAATGTGGCGAATCAATGGGTTCAAATATCTAGATAAATTTTTCTTAAAATCACAAGAAAATTAAAAATGATTGAATTCTAGATAATCATTCCTAGGAGTTTAAAATCATTCCAATGGATCACAAATCCTAATTCTCCTCTAAGATAACAAAATCTCTCTTCACTCAAGGGTTTTGTAAATATGTCAGCTAATTGTTCATCAGTACAAACATAATCAAGACAAATGTCATTATTAGCTACATGTTCTCTAATAAAATGATATCTAATTTCAATGTGTTTAGTTCTTGAATGTTGATTGGATTTTTAGTTAGTTTATTGCACTAGTGTTATCACATCTAATAGGAGTTTTATCAAGTGTTATGCCATAATCTTCAAGTTGTCGCTTAATCCAAAGGATTTGAGCACAGCAACTTCCAGCTGCAACATATTCTGCTTCAGCAGTTGATAATGCAACCGAATTTTGCTTTTTGCTAAACCAAGAGATTAAGTTACTTCCTAAAAATTGGCATGCACCACTTGTACTTTTTCTATCTAATTTACAACCAGCATAATCAGAATCAGAATATGCAATCAAATTTAGTGTTGAGTCTCTAGAATACCATAATCCTACATTTTTAGTTCCACTTAGATATCTTAGTATTCTTTTTACAGCAATTAAGTGAGATTCTTTAGGTTCAGATTGATATCTAGCACATAAACAAACAGCAAACATGATATCAGGTCTACTTGCGTTAAGTAAAGTAGTGATCCGATCATACCTCTATAATTTTTGATCAACTGGCTTACCATCTTCATCTTTATCTAATTTGCATGAAGGACTCATTGGTGTTCCGAGGGGTTTGATTGATTCCATACCAAACTTCTTGAGAATTTCTTTTGTGTACTTTGTTTGGTTGATGAAAATTCCTCTTTCTTGTTTGATTTGAAGTCCTAGGAAGAAGTTGAGTTCTCCCATCATGCTCATCTCGAATTCACCCTGCATTAACTTAGCAAATTCTTGACACAAAAGATTGTTAGTAGCACCGAATACAATATCATCTACATATATTTGTACTACAATAAATCTTTATCTTTTCTTTTCAAAAATAAGGTTTTATCAACATTTCCTCTAGAAAAATTATTTTCAATTAGAAATTTGCTTAATCTATCATACCAAGCTCTAGGTGCTTGTTTTAAACCATAAAGTGCTTTGTGTAATTTAAAAACATGATTTGAAAATTCATGATCTTCAAAACCAGGTGGTTGTTCTAAAAAACTTTTCATTTATAAATCCATTTAAAAATGCACTTTTAACATCCATTTGAAATAAATTAATTCATATGACATGCAAATGCAAGTAATAGTCTAATTGCTTCTAATCTAGCTACAGGTGCAAAAGTTTCATCAAAATCAATTCCTTCTTCTTGATTATATCCTTTTGCAACTAATCTAGCTTTATTTCTAATTACTATGCCATTTTCATCTAATTTATTTCTAAATACCCATTTAGATCCTATAACAGAATGACCTTTAGGTCTATCAACTAAGGACCATACATTATTCCTAGTAAATTGATTTAATTCTTCTTGCATAGCTAACATCCAATTACTATCTTTTTCAGCTTCTTCAATAGTTTTAGGTTCAATTTGAGATACAAATGCAAGATGATTATTGATGTTCCTCATTGATGATCTAGTTCTTACTCCTTGAGATGGATCACCTATAATTAATTCCTTTGGATGACCATAAGCATATCTCCAATCTCTAGGAAGATCTACATCATTATGATTAGTATCAATAACATCAACCTTAGGTAATCATCATCTTTAGCTTCTTGTTCATGATCTGAAGATACATCTATATTTAATTTTTCAATATCTCTTTCAAGCAAATTTGTATCTTCCTCATCATCAATCTTTTCAGAACTTGATGCTAAAGATCATCAAAAACTACATGAATAGATTCTTCTACAATTAAGTACTTCTTGTTAACATTCTATAGGCTTTACTAGATGTTGAATATCCTAAGAATATGCCTTCATCAGATTTTGCATCAAATTTCCAAGATTGTCCTTACCATTATTATGAATAAAACATTTACAACCAAATGCATGAAAATAACTAATGTTTGGTTTCCTGCCATAGTTCATAGGGAGTTTTCTTAAGAATTGGCCTAATTAAAGCTCTATTAAGGATGTAACATGCTGTGTTTATAGCTTCCGCCCAGAAGTACTTTGGTTGGCTTTTACATAGCATGGTACTTTCATATAGCATGGTACGGGCCATGTCTTCTAAGTTCTATTTTTTCTTTCTACACTCCATTTTGTTGTGGTGTTCTAGGTGCAGAAAAATTATGATGAATGTCATTTTCAATGCAAAATTTTTAAATAATGATTTTTAAATTCTGTGCCATGATCACTTCTAAGAGACACTATGGTGTGTTTTTCTCATTTGTGACTTTCTTGAAGAATTTCAGAAATATTGAGAAAGTCTCATCTTTGTGAGCTAAAAATAATACCCAAGTGAATCTAGAATAATCATCTACTATCACAAGACCATATTTCTTTCCTCCTAGACTAGTGGTTCTAGTAGGTCCAAAAAGGTCCATGTGAAGTAGCTCTAGTGGCCTAGAAGTGAAAACAATATTTTTAGATTTGAAAGAATTTCTAGTTTGTTTTCCAAATTGACATGCATCACAAATTTATTATTTTCAAAATCTAACTTTGGAAGTCCTTTAACTAAATCCATTCTAATTAATTTTGAAATTAAGTGTGTGCTTGCATGACCTAATCTACGATGCCATAGCCATCCAATCTCATTTACCTTAGCATTATCAGCAACTAAGCAATGATTACTAGTAGACAAATTGTCTAAATCAATTAAGTATACATTGCATTTCTATTTCCAATAAATATAATGCTATTGTCAATGGATTAGAAACAGTGCAAATAGAAGCTTCAAATGAAACTTTGAAACCTTTATCACACAATTGGCTAATACTAATTAAATTATGCTTTAAACCATCAACATATAAAATATTTTCAATAAAAGTGGAGGGAGTTATTTGAATTTTACCAAACCCATAATTTGGCCTTTGCCATTATCAAAAAGTAACAACTCCTCCTCTTTTATCTTCAAGGGTGATGAATTGTTCCTTGTCACCCGTCATGTGCCTTGAGCAGCCACTATCAAGATACCACTTTCGTTTTGATCCTTTGGCCGCAAGACACTCCTGCAAGATAATCAATTCTTTTGTTTAGGTACCCAAGCTTTCTTGGGTCCTTCATGGTTAGTAGCAATAAAGATTGTTCCTTTTGGAACCCATATTTTCTTTCCTTTAAGACTTAAATTCTTATTAGTTTTTCTAAAATTCATAAGATTTATGTCCTTTTTTGTTGCAATGATAGCATGAAACATCATTTTTCTTCGCAAAGAATTTGTTGACATATTTTGTTTCATGTTGGTTTATATCCTAATCCAGCTTTATCAAATACAGCTCTTTGATTACTTAAAAGTAAATTTAATTTTTCTGAGCTATATGTAAATTATCAACTATATTCTTATATTTATCAATTTCTTTCTTTAAATTAATATTTTCATTAGAAATTGATTCTTTTTCTTTCAATATTTCATCTTTTTTAGATTTTTGATTTTTGATCTCAAAAACAAGTTCATTTTTCATTTTGATAAGTTTTAAATTTTAGTTTTCAAAGATTTATTCTTGTTTCTCAAATCTTGAAATCACCAATTAATTCATTGAAAGCATCATATAATTCATCAAATGTAAAATCATCATTGGGGTTTTGAAATTTACCTCATTGTCGTCGTTTGCCATGAACATATGTTTGCAACTTCTTTTTGATCTTCTTCGGATGAAGATCTTCGCTATCACTCCAAGTTGCAACATAGGCCTTCTTCTTCTTCTTGTAACCCTTCTTTAGTTGAGGACATTCAGATCGAAAATGCCCAGCTTTTTTGCATTCATAACATATCAAGGGTTTTTTTTCTTTATCTTTATCCTTTCTTTTTCTCTTTCTCCTTCCATTTTGATTCCAGATTTTCTTTTGTAGAAGGGTCTCCTTCTTTACATAAACTTTTTTAACTTCTTTGCAAGGAGAGCTGTTTCATCATCATCTTCTTCCTCACTGCTGCTTTTATTATTTTCTGCAGCCTTAAGTGTAATTGTTCTTTTCTTTTTCACATCTTCCTCTTGATGTTGTTTCATTGTCAATTCATGGGTCATCAAGGATCCAAGTAGCTCCTCCAAAGGTAGTGCATTTCTTTGGCTTCTTGGATTGCAGTCACTTTTGCTTCCCATGATCTTGAAAGAGACCTAAGAATTTTATGCACCAAATTCAGAATTAGTATAAGTCTTACCAAGACTTTTCAAACCATTTACAATATCAGTGAATCTAGTGTACATGCATGTGATTGATTCAGTTTATTCCATGCTAAACAATTCATATTTGTGCACTAGAATATTAATTTTGGATTCTTTTACTTGGTTAGTACCCTCATGGGTAACTTCTAATCTATCCCAATTTCTTTGGCTGAAATGCAAGTTGATATTCTATTAATTCATTTGCATCTAAAGAACAATACAAACATTCATGGCTTTAGCATTGAGCTGAGCCATTTTTCTATCGTTCTCATTCCAATTCCTTTCGGCTTAGGAACTATTGAACCATCTACAATGTGTGTGGGTGTACTAGTCCATTAGTAATGAACTCCATAATTCATAATCTAAAGCTTGAATGAAAATCCTCATTCTTGCTTTCCAATATGAATAATTAGAGCCATTGAACAAAGGAGGTCTATTAGTGGATTGACCTTCAGCAAAAGATGAACCAGCTTGTGTTGCCATTTGGATCTTTAACTCTTGATCGTTAGATCAACTAGAAATGAGCACTAAGCTCTGATACCAATTGTTGGCCCAGATGGCAACCCAAGAGGGGGGTGAATTGGGTTCTTTAAAAAATTTAACACTTTGAAAATAATAGCTTGAAGTGAATGTGCACAAGTGGAATGAATTAATGAATGCTGAGCACAATATGATGAAGAGAGAGACAAAAGCACGACAAACACAGATATATAGTGGTTCGATGTATTCCACACCTACGTCCACTCCCAAGCAACTCTTGGGTCCATACTATAATCCCCTGATTACAGTTGAGTTGTTTTACAAGCTCACAACTCTAACTTGTTGTTTTACATGGGGTCACAACGAACCCAGCCGGTTTTCATGGGTTTACCAGCACAAAACCTTAACCCAAGCTAAACTTAGCTTGTTCTCGAGGTAAACTACCTCAACTAATTCAATCCCCCTGATTGAATTAGCAAACAACAATTCAAAATAAAGTTTACAGCAATTAACAGCTCCTTAAATGAGCAAATATGCAATGTAAATAAAATAATATTAGAAAAGCCTGTTTGAAGCGATTTGAGGTTGAGCTTTTCTTCTTTTCCTCTTCTCTTTTGAATGGTTGAATCAAGCTTCAGCTCTGATTCTTGACCGAAATCTGTTGGAGAGAACTTTGAGAAAATAGGGCTTTTGCTCTTCTTCTCTTCTCTGTTGAGAATCCTCGAAATTGAACTTTTAGGGCTTGGAATTTCTCTTTAATCTCTCTTTGAATGATAGATGTGACTCAAGATTTTTCCTTTAAATATCTCTCAATTTTTTGTTATTTTCTCTCTTTTTCTTTCTTCTTTTCAAACGGACGAATCCCTCTTTATATAGAGTCTTAATCCAAATTAGATGAGAAAATAGCCGTTACAAAGTACCTTGGATGATTCTCTACACAAGAAAATAGATTCGTTAGAGTTAGGTGGAAAAATATATCCGTTAGAGCTGATCTGGCACTTTTGAAAATCGTCCTTGACAGGTTGGAGTCGGCTCCAACTTTTCATGTATCGGCTCCAAATCGGGTTTCCAAAAATAGCAAAAAAAATTTGACGTGGAGTCGGCTCCCACTTTACAAAGTGTCGACTCAGCGCTGTCTGGAGTTGGCTCCCATTTGAGGTGTCGGCTCCAAGAACTGCTCCAAAAACATAGTCTTTGTAACTCAGGTTAGAGTCGGCTCCCGAAATCCATGTGTCGGCTTCGAAACTTCAGGTGTCGGCTCCAAAACTCTAGGTATCGACTCCGAATTGTGCCAAAAATTTAGAACTGTTCTGATCCACTCTGGAGTCGGAGCGAGAGGTTCTAGGTGTCGCTCCAAGTTCTGAACTTAAATAAATTCCATTGAAATTCAATTCAAAACTGATTTCTAAGTATCATTTGGATAAATAACCGATCTTAATCCATGAAACACTTATCAAATTTATCAGAAATACAATGAATATACTCATGTCTTTTGTTAATCATCAAATCAATTAATTGGGTAAATAATTTCTCAATAATTTCCCCAACAACTCCATCTATGATCAATAGGATTTTAAATTTCTGATAAAACGTCCAACAGCTTCATCAACTGCCAATCCCTGTAACCAACGAGATTTCGGCCTTATCGGATGTCAATTCCTTGCCCGAAAAATCAGGTAATTGCTTACCTTGTCGGTAGCATACAAATACTAAGTCTCAGGACCCCTCACGTATACTTCTCGAAGGTAATTTTAAGCCCTCACAAGTCGAAGCGGAGACCATTGCTTTCCAGAAACCCTCTTTGGAGCATCCTTCTGCAACAATCTTCTCCCCCTCATCTATTTGCTGAGAATATCCACTGACTTGGGCGTCGAGGGTTTTTCACAGGGATCTGCATGAGGACTGTCATGCAGGTCTATTCGGATGGAAGAGCGCTATCCAGAACCTAATGTGCACCATCCCGAAGCCAGAGAATTGGATTCTACAGCAATAGATTGATGCTAGAGAAAAGGCCTCAAGTCCCATTAAACTTGAAACTAAGAAGACAAGGTTGAAGAAAGAAGGATATTTCCTTAATGGCCAATCGCAAGAAAGCAACTGCTGATGCTCCGGATTAGGCCGCCTCTTATATATCTCTCATTTTTTTCATTATTTTCTCTCTTTTTTCTTTCTTCTTTTCAACGGACGAATCCCTCTTTATATAGAGTCTTAATCCAAGATTAGGTGAGAAAATAGCCGTTATAAAGTACCTTGGATGATTCTCCACACAAGAAAATAGATCCGTTGAGAGTTAGGTGGAAAAATATATCCGTTAGAGCTGATCTGGCACTTTTGAAAATCGTCCTTGACAGGTTGGAGTCGGCTCCAACTTTTCATGTGTCGCTCCAAATCGGGTTTCCAAAAATAGCAAAAAATAATTCGACATGGAGTCGGCTCCCATTTTACAAAGTGTTGACTCACCGCTGTCTGGAGTTGGCTCCCGATTCTGAGGTGTTGGCTCCAAGAATTGCTCTGAAAACATAGTCTTTGTAACTCAGGTTAGAGTCGGCTCCCGAAATCCATGTGTCGGCTTCGAAACTTTAGGTGTCGGCTCTAAAACTCTAGGTATCACTCCGAACCGTGCCCAAAATTTAGAACTATTCTGATACACTCTGAAGTCGGCTCAAGAGGTTCTAGGTGTCGGCTCCAAGTTCTGAACTTAAATAAATTCCATTGAAATTCAATTCAAAACTGATTTCTAAGTATCATTTGGATGAATAACCGATCTTAATCCCTGAAACACTTATCAAATTTATCAGAAATATAATGAATATACTCATGTATTTGTTAATCATCAAAATCAATTAATTGGGTAAATAATTTCTCAATAATTTCCCAACAACTCCATCTATGATCAATGGAATTTTAAATTTCCGATAAAACGTCCAACAGCTTCATCAACTACCAATCCCTGTAACCAACGAGATTTTGGCCTTATCGGATGTCAATTCCTTGCCCAAAAATTAGGTAATTACTTACCTTGTCGGCAGTGTACAAATACTAAGTCTCAGGACCCCTCACGTATACTTCTCGAAGGTAATTTTAAGCCCTCACAAGTCGAAGCGGAGACCATTGCTTTCCAGAAACCCTCTTTGGAGCATCCTTCTGCAACAACCTTCTCCCCCTCATCTATTTGCTGAGAATATCCACTAACTTGGGCGTCGGAGGGTTTTTCACAGGGATCTGCATGAGGACTGTCTTGCAGGTCCATTCGGATGGAAGAGCGCTATCCAAAACCTAATGTGCACCATCCTGAAGCCAGAGAATTGTATTCTACAGCAATAGATTGACGCTAGAGAAAAGGCTCAAGTCCCATTAAACTTGAAACTAAGAAGACAAGGTTGAAGAAAGAAGGATATTTCCTTAATGGCTAATCGCAAGAAAGCAACTGCTGATGCTCCGGATTAGGCCGCCTCTTAAAGACCTGATCCCACAAATAATGTGGTATCATCGCAGCTGCCACAATCCAACACTCCTTCATCGCTCACGACCTCGGTCACCCAGGATCAGTTTGGCGCATTGGTCCAACAAATCCAAGCTTTGGCGCAGTTAGTACAGGAGCTCCATGCAGTCCCTTCCCTAGATGTACCCACTTAGCAACTCTTTGGTGGGATGGCTACATCGGTCCCGCCAATCTCTCTTCCACCCAACATAGTTAAGGCCATAAGCTTCCCACGACAATTCGGCCACGAAGAGGGACTGGAGCCAGCGCCACATAAGGATGAAGACATGTGTTGGCCCAGATGACAACCCAAGAGGGGGGGGTGAATTGGGTTCTTTTAAAAAATTAGCCTTTTAAATTATTTAGCTTGAGATGAATGAAGACAAATGCAAAGCAAAGATAAATTGCAGTAAATAAAACAGAGATAGAGATAGAGACAATAGATCACGGCAAACACTAAGGATTTTATAGTGGTTCGGTGTATCCAACACCTACGTCCACTCCCAAGATTCACTTGGGTCCACACTATAATCACCCTAGATTACAGCAGAGTTGTTTTACAAGCTCACAACTCAAACTTGTTGTTTTCCCGGGCACACAACAAACCCAGCTGGTTTTCAAGGGCTCACCAGCACAAAAACCCTTAACCCAAGCTTAACCAAGCTTGAACTGAGGTAAGACTACCTCCTCTAGTTCAATCCCCCAGATTGAGCTAGACACAAAGAATAGAAATATTGTTTGTTTAGTTACAAGGCTCCTTAATGAGCAGATAAACAATTGTAAGAATAGAGTTTAGATAAGCCTGATTTGCAGTTGGTTGGCTTTGAGCTTTTCTTCTTTTCTTCAACTCCTTTGAAGTGTAGAACCCGGCCTCAGCTTGGATTCTTCACGGAAGATGAGTTGGAGTTGATTTGGGCTTTTCCTCTTTTCTTTGAGCGGTGGAAATCTCTTGAGATACTCTTGAATAGCACTTGAATTTTCTTCAGAAGCTTCCTTGGATTTGAGCTTGAACACAGAAGGAACTTCCTTTGATTTCACACTCTTTCTTTCACTCTATTTTGAATCACGGATTTTTTCAACTAAAGCTCTGTTTTTCTGATTTTTCTCTTCTTTTTCTTTGAAATAAATATCTCTCTATTCGTCTCTCTTGGATTTGAAAAGGCTTCTCTATTTATAGATTCTGCAAGAATATAGCCGTTAGACACAAAGAAAAATAGCCGTTAATCAAAAATCTTACCGTTGGAGCTGAGTTGGCATCCGTAAAAATCTCGCCCAGATTTGCTGGAGTCGACTCATGCTTTTCCCGAGTCGGCTCGAGCTCGTTATACTAAAAATAGAAATGCTCAGAAAGTTTGGGGGTCGACTCACCAAAAGTAAAGTGTCGACTCCTGAAAGTCGGGGGTCGACTCATGAAAAGTTGGGGGTCGACTCGCGAAGTGCTCAGAAAAACACACCTCTGGTGTCTGAGCGGAGTCGACTCGCACAGTCATGGAGTCGGCTCGACAGAATCGGGGGTCGACTCATGAAATTACGTGGGTCGACTCGAGACAGATAGACATTTCTGTTCTCTGAGGGGAGTCGACTCTGAAACTCATGAGTCGGCTCCGGAACGTATCAAAAATCAGAAAGTTTTCTGATTCACTTTAAAAACGTTTCAGATTCATTTTAAATCATTGTTTTGACTTGAATTCAATAAAATTGACATTAAGAATTAATTCAAGAAGTATTCCAAAAACTCATTGATTTTAATATGAATTATAAAATTTCTTTTTGAAAGCTTAAACATTGAGCTTAAAGTTACTTTCAAAATGATTAATGTCAAACTTTAACATTCTCATTGATTGTTCAAGATAAATTCATTGCACATGTATATAACCATATCACATCTTTTACAGTACTCATGGCTTTTGGTAATCATCAAAATCAAAGGATTGGGGCATATAATTTTTCAATAATCTTCCAACAACATGAGTCTATCTCGGTCCCATCGGGCACACTCTTTGTCTCCAGCCTTCTCGCACCATGACTCGATGCCACGGCCTCGATCTCCTCGTTCAGTCCCTCTGACTGTCCGAAACAAAGGGATGCAACAGCAACTCCAAGAGATGCGTTAGGAGTTGGATGCGGTGAAGCACGCATCCCATTCTCAGCCACGGATGGAGCAAGGTCTGCCCTTCATCAAAAAGATCACGAAGGAAATGGTCCCATCCAACATCAAGCTCCCTACCATTGAGCCGTACAATGGGATCACCGACCCCAACGACCACCTGAGCAATTTCCGATCCATCATGATATTTCATAGGGCATCAGATCCAATCCTATATCGGGCCTTTCCCTTTATTCTAAGAGGTCCCGCCAGTTATGGTTTAGCACATTGAAACTGAACTCCATCAACTCCTTCGACGAACTAGGCCGCTCATTCATCAACTAGTTCATCATCAGCCGCCACCACCAACGGAGATCTAACTCTCTCTCCGAAGTCAAGCAGCAAGAGGGGGAGTCCCTGAGAAGTTTCTTGGCCGTTTTAATGCGGCCATGCTAGAAGTGACCATCCTAACTACGAAGTGGTCATGTCCTCCTTAGCGGGCGGAGTATCAAAGGAGAAAGACTTTTGTCTCATCATTGAAGTCAACTACCCAAAAATCTCTCCAATATGATGGCTCTAGCGAATAAATACATGAGAGTCGAAGAATCCAGAAGGTCAGCTAAGCCAAGCAATCCAAAAAAAAGGAGAAGAAGAGCTTGGAAAAGAACAGACTGGCCAACCCTACGAGCCCGCCTCATCACCAAAGGGGCCCACCGCCAAGAAAGCGCACCAAAAGCCCAGCATGAAGGTTCAATCAATACACCCTCAAAGCAGACTATAGAGTAGAACATCCACCAGAGCTTCGACAACAACCCCAGTTGAACCCATCGGTGGCTGGCTGGTAACGTTAATATGATTACCATGATCGGTTCCTCCCAAGACCGGCCAAACGAAGAAGAGAACTGGCCTAAAAGGGTCTAATGCAAGGGGCCTGCCTTTCCAAATGAAGACCTCCAAGGGATGCAATATCCCCAAAACATGAAAACTCAGATAACCTTCGAGCGTATTACCAATGAAGTAATCCTGAACTGAGCTATTTTGCTCATTGTAACAGAAATCTCTGTTTCAATTTATATATTTATTCTTTGAATAATCATCCTTTTGAGATGATGATGAAAGGTAGGACTTGTCCAAACATCGACCCCATCGACCGAGTATTATTTGAACCTCAGCAAGGCCGGTCGGGATACCTTGGCAGCGCCAAGTAAAAAATATTTCTTCGTACCTTGGCTGGGCCAAGTAAAAAAAAAAAAATTTTTGTATCTCGTCACGGTCGAACATTACTCCGAACCTTGGCAAGGCCGGTCGGGATACCTTGACAGTGCCAACTAAAAAATATTTCTCCATACCTTGTCTAGGCCAAATAAAACTACTCCTCCAAACATCAGTAAGGCCGATCGGGATACCTTGGCAGTGCCAAGTAAAAATATTTCTCCGTATCTTGGCTGAGCCAAGAAAAAAATTTTCTCCATACCTCGGCATTGGCCAAGCATTATTCCGAACCTCTGCAAGGCCGGTCGGGATACCTTGGCAATGCCAAGTAAAAAATATTTCTTCGTACCTTGGTTGGGCCAAGTAAAACTACTCCTTCAAACATCGTCAACTCCGATCTAATTTCTCTGTACCTTGGCTGGACCAAGAAAACTACTCCTTTAAACATTGGCAATGCTAGTCAGAGTCCTCCATACCTTAGCTGAGTCAAGTAAAAAAAAATTCGTACCTTGGTATGGCTGAGCATTATTTCGAACCTCGATAAGGCTGGTCGGGATACCTTGGCAGCGTCAAGTAAAAAATATTTCTCTATACCTTGATTGGGCCAAATAAAACTACTCCTTTGAATATCGGCAACGACGGTTGGAGTTCTCCGTACCTTGGTTGAGCCAAGTAAAAAAAAATTTCCATACCTCGGCATGGCTGAGTATTATTCCGAACCTCGACAAGGCTGGTCGGGATACCTTGGCAGTGCTAACTAAAAAATATTTCTCCGTACCTTGGCTGGGCCAAGTAAAAAAAATTTTTATACCTCAGCACGTCTGAGCATTCTTTCGAACCTCGGCAAGACCGGTTGGGATACTTTGGCAGCACCAAGTAAAAAATATTTATCTGTACCTTGGCTGGGCCAAGTAAAACTACTCCTCCAAACATCGGCAATGTCGGTCGTAGTTCTTCGTACCTTGGCTAGGCCAAGTAAAAAATTTTTCCGTATCTCGGCACAGCCGCGCTTTATTCCAAACCTCGGCAAGGCCGGTTGGGATACCTTGGCAGCGCCAAGTAAAAAATAATTTTCATACCTTAGCTGAGCCAAGTAAAACTACTCCTAACATTGGTAATGTCGGTCGGATTTCTCCGTACCTTGGCTAGGACAAGTAAAATTACTCATTCGAACATCGACAATGCCGATCGAAGTTTTTCGTACCTTAGCTAAGCTAAGTAAAAAAAATTCTTCGTACCTCATCATGGTTGAGCATTATTCTGAACCTCGACAAGGCCGGTCGGGATACCTTGGTAGTGCCAAGTAAAAAATTTTCTCCGTACCTTAGCATGGCCGAGCATTATTCCAAACCTCGGCAAGGCCGGTTGGGATACCTTGGCAGCACCAAGTAAAAAATATTGCTCCATACCTTGGCTAGGCCAAGTAAAACTACTCCTCCGAACATCAGCAATGCCGGTTGGAGTTCTTTGTACTTTGGTTTGGCTAAGTAAAAAATTTTCTCCATACCTCGGCACGGCTAAGCATTATTTTGAACCTTGGCAATGCTGGTCGGGATACCTTGGCAGCGCCAAGTAAAAAATATTTCTTCGTACCTTAGTTGGGCCAAATAAAAATTTCTTCAAACCTCGGCACGACTGAGCAACTTTCTCCATACCTTGGATTTCTCCGAACCTTAGCACGGTCGAACAACTTTCTTCGTACCTTGTCTTGTTCAAGTAAAAATATATCTCCGAACCTCGGCAGGGCCGAGCTATTTCTCCATACCTCAGTATTGCTAAGCTTATCTCCGAACCTCAGCAGGGCCAAGCATATTCTCCGAACCTCGGCATGGCTAAGCGCTTTGATTCTACGAACATGGGCAGGCCCGAGTACTTAATCTCTCTGAAACTCGACAAGGCAAGTACATTTCAGCAGCTCGACATTTATGGTGTTGTCATGTCGCGACTCTACTCGCTATGCCCGAACCTACGCTTATGTGATGCGGAGTTAAAATGTCACCACGTCGATTGGCAGACATAGCAGGCAGCAAAACCCACTTCTAAGCTTCGATCCACTAACTACCATTCTTCTTTGTAGAAAAGGACAAGCAACTCCACCTGCTATCTTCGTACCTCGGTAAGGCCAAGCTATCTCCATACCTCGGTAGTGTCGATCCTTATCGCCTCAACGTATCCTAAGGATTTCAAAGTAAGCTTCTCAAAATAGAAATGGAAACCAAATATAACACTTCATTCATAATCAATGAAATTTCAAATTCTTGATAAAGTGTTTGTCAGCTTCATCAACTGTCAATCCCCTTAACCGATGGGATTTTGGCCTTATTGGATGCCAACTCCCTAAAATGCACCCAAAAAATCAGATAACTGCTTATCTTCTCGACAACGCACAAATACTAAGGTAGTGTTTGATAGGAAAAATATTATCCATGGATAAGTGTACGGGATAGAGTTTATCCCCTGGCTATCCCTAAGGATATCCCTTGTCTATCCCATTGATCATATCAAATGCAAAAAGGTAAATCCATAGGATAACCTTTTTTTACTCTTATTTGGAGGGATAACCAGCTATTCCTACATTTTCTAGGGAATAAATTGAGGGGATATCCCATGGTTAACCATGGATTATCCCTTTGGTTAACTTTATTCTCTTCTATCCCTTATAGTTATGGCTTTTGGGAATAAGAAGGGATATCTTGGATATCCCCTCTTATCCCCTATTTCAAACACTACCTAAATTTTAGGACCCCTTTTCTACGCTTCTCGAAAGTAATTTTAAGCCCTCATAAGTTGAAACAAAGGTCATTGCTTTTTAGAAACCCTTTATGATGCATTTTCTGCAACAACCTTGGGCATCAGATGGTCTTTCGCAAAGATCATCCCATGTGCTTTTTGCATAAGAATTATTTTGCAGATCCATCCGAATGAAAAAGCACTACCCAAATTCTAACACACATAATCCCTAAATCGGAGAACTGGATTCTACAGCAACAAACATCATGTAAAATTTTTTGAGTTATCAGTAGTATATAAAAAATAAAGATTGAATCAATTATTTATCTTAAATAAAAGATTGAAGCTGGACTCATATTTCATTCCGATGGATCTTCCCCCAACCCATCCTTTCTTGTTTTAATATTGAGAACGATATTATGTTTCTGAACAGCATCATCGATGTGACATCAAATGATAGTCTACATACAATTTTTTTATTGGATTTCACATCTTTGAGTTTTAATTAATCCAAAACCTTGTCATGGGCAACTGGACTCTTACTCTCTCTTATTTTTTTTCTCTTTATTGAGAAAAATATGATTTAATAATTCCACTAACGTTCAATTTTAACACCCGAACTCCAGTCGTCAAGAGTGCCGCCAAAATGAAGTAACGCGGAGTTGGTGGGAGGCTAGAAACGAGGGAAAGCCAAACCGTGAGCGCGTTCACGTCTCCCCTGTTGTTTAGTTGAGAAAAGAAAGCGTTGAATGACAAGCGTAGCGTGACGTCTGTAAATTATCTAACGTCCACATCTGGGTGCATTATTACCCACGTTTCTTCCACGACGCAAGGTCAAGCCAGCGAACGACTCTCGGCCAGGCTAAAGGGACCCGAACTGGATGACCTGGCACTTTATACTTATAATGAGGAGCTGTTTTTAAAATCCATATCATTTAACATTAATTTTACATATTTAATATTAAAATCAAATATTTTATTAAAAATTTTAAAATAAAATAATATTTTTATGTTCACATGACCTATCGCTTCTGAAGCGTCAAGCACTACTTCAAGCAAAAGAGGGCTCGACCCGAGAGTGAAACCAAAAAGAAAAGTGGAAGAGACTTAGAAACGCGCGATGATGGATGTGAAAGATGTCATTTAAAGTAATGTTTTTTATTTTAACTTTTTTTTTGATCAAATGTTTAGGTAGTGTTTGATAGAAAAAAAATATTATTCATGAATAAATGTACGGGATAGAGTTTGTTCCTTGACTATCCCAAGGGATATTCCTTGACTATCCCATTGATCATATCAAATGCAAAAAGGTAAATTCACAGATAACTTTTTTTTACTCTTATTTGAAGGGATAACCAGCTATTTCTACATTTTCTAGGAAATAAATTGAGGGAATATCCCATGGTTAACCATAATTAACCATGGATTATCCCTTTGGTTAACTTTATTCCCAGCTATCCCTTAGGTAGTGTTTGAAATAGGGGATAAGAGGGGATATCCCTCTTATTCCCAAAAGCCATAACTATAAGGGATAGCAGAGAATAAAGTTAACCAAAGGAATAATCCATGGTTAATCATGGTTAACCATGGGATATCCCCTCAATTTATTCTCTAGAGAATGCAGGAATAGTTGGTTATCCCTCCACATAAGCGTAAAAAAAGATTATCCTATGGATTTACCTTTTGCATTTGATATGATCAATGGGATAGCCAAGGGATATCCTAGGGATAGCCAGGGGATAAACTCTATTTCGTACACTTATCCATTGATAATATTTTTCCTATCAAACACTACCTTATAGTTATTGCTTAAAAAAAAGTAAAAATATTCTCTTTTATCCTCTATTTTAAACACTACCTTAATATGGATACTAAACGTATAAAACCTATGTCCTATGTCATTTGCCACTGATTTAAAAAAAAAGCTCTTACAGCGAAAGTGTTGGCCACATGTAAACACGAATTCACTTAGATAGTAATCCGGTCCCAACCCATAATACAGAATCTTCATCGCTTGATTCATAAAAAACAAAAAAAAATATTTTTATATTAAATAAAAATAAAATAAAATTTATCTTCATTAATAGAGATAGGATAGTAATAGAAATAAATATATCGTTTTCCCTTCAGTATCCTCATTGACTCTATATTAATATCTTCATATATTTTTGTACTATTGCCATCAGGATCCGTCCTCCGACTCGGGCACGGTCGATCTTCTGAGGCGGACCTGCACAGAAGTCCTCACGCGAGAGAGGCGTTGAGGGTGGCCCTCCACGGAAGACCCTTCGACGCTCAAGTCAGTGAAAGAAATCGGCGATCAATCAGAAAACGGGGAGGTGGATCTCTCCGGGGAGTCTCTCCAGGGGCGGCTGATCGGGAGCTCTATAGGGGAGAGCACCGACGAGCAGCTGGCGAGAGTGGAAGAGTGAGAGTGAGAGTGAGCACATACCTGAGGGAATCTGGGAGTGTGATATTTATAGGTTATCACCTGGATCTTGAACGCCTTCTGGAAGGTTCGAGGGTTGTTAGGATATGGAGATGGATCAAATCAGGCCGTTGGGATCCATATCTTGTTTGTTAAGGGATCGACGGCTAGGAGAGCTCCTTGATGGCTTGGGATCTGGCAGGTGCGTAGGTCCCAGGTAGCCGTATTAGGCTCTAGACCACTTTTCAACATGATTCTTTGCCTGAGATGCTGTTACGATAGTCCTAGGCTCTCCTGCGACAGGTTCCGCAGGGGGGGTGAGCATCGGATCATGGATCGCTCGGGAAAGCCGAGCTACGGAAGCTCGGAGAAAGCGAGCTACGGGGAGCTCAGGGGATCCGAGCTATGGAAGTCCGGAGAAGTCGAGCTATGGAAGCTCGGGGGATCCGAGCTATGGAAGCCCGGGGGAGCCAAGCTATGGAAGCCCGGGAGCTGAGCTAAGGAGGCTCGGGGAAGCCGAGCTAGGGGAGCTCGGGGAAGACGAGCTAGGGGAGCTCGGGGAAGACGAGCCGTAGAAGCTCGGGGGAACCGAGCTATGAAAGCTCGGGGGAGCCGAGCTAAGGAGGCTCGGGGAAGCCGAGCTAGGGGAGCTCGGGGAAGATGAGCTGCGGAAGCTCGGGGACATCACGGCGGGCGAAGGGATGGGGTCGTCTTAGCCTCCTCGCACGAATATTGACGCAATGATGATTTTACCCCCTAACACATGCCCTCCACTCCCTAGTTCGAAGTGTAGGTTCAGGCATAGGGAGTATAAGTCCAAGTGGCACGCTTCGAATGGGATGATGTGGTTTAGACAGCCTACGCAATGATGCCCTAATTAATGCGGCGAGGTCATCATGCCTTCGTGGGTAAGGCTCCTTCAGGGGTGACGGTTGGGGAAACTCCACGTAGCAAATCCCGATTAATGCGTTTATCGAGGCGGTTCCGGACGCCTCGGGCGAAGCGCCTCACCTTCTTAAGATGGCTTCCTTAGGGGGGAAGCAAAGCGATAGCAGTGCTGTCTCTGTTTGCAATATTCTCTCATTCTATTTTCTGGAGAGTCTCGTCTTCTGCGACGTTCGTCGTTTCGCCTGGTGCTTTTTCCGGCTAGGATGACGATGAGTCTCGACGACGTAGCTACGGAGATCGTTGCCGAGGATGTAGGAAGGATTTGCCAGAGGTATGGCATACCCCTAGATGTCGTTTTGCGATTGCCGGGACCTGAGCACAGGGTCTCGTGAGATCTGGAGCGTGGGGTCTTCATCTATGAAGACAGTTTGAAAGCGGGCCTCTGATTTCCTCTCCATCCCTTGGTGAAGGAAATCATGACGCATTACAACATTTGTCCGGTGATGGTGGCCCCAAATAGCTGGCGGAGCATCATCGGATTTATCTCAATGTGCCATCAGATTCAGATCGTCGCCACTCTCCCTCTTTTCCGCGCCTGCTATCATCTGATACCCGGGAGGAAATCGGAGTGGCCTTACATCGGACCTCGGAGGTCCTTCAACACGATTGTGGATAAGCCATCCTCCATAAAGGGATGGAAGAGTCAGTTCGTCATCGCTGAGGGGAACATTGGTTCCGACTTCCCCTGGAGATGGGGAAATTTTGTTCGGGATGCGGAAACGCATCCAGTTTTGTCCGAGCAAGAGGAGAGAGATTGGACGTCCTCCACAATGGCCAGGTGTTCTCAGCCAATGATTTGCTATCGGAGGGGGCCCTTTTTGCGGCCGGGCTTAGTCCTCTAGACCCGTAAGGTGAGTCCTCCCCTTTGTCTTCTCCGCTGTTTGTTATCCAGGCGAATGTGTTAGGTTTTAATTGCATACTTTCTGCTCTTGCAGCCAAGAGGTCGACGTTGTCGAGTCTTGTCAAGAGGAAGAGAGGCAAGCGCTCAGGGGAGAGCGGCGGTGCGGAGGGAAGTAGGCCCGAAAAGAGGGCTCGCACTTCCGTAAGATGCTCACCGGATGCCAGAGTGACCACGACGGGAGTGCCGGAAGCGAGGGAGGATTTGAGGAGGACAGCTGGGATCCCTTGTTCCCCTGTGGTAGAACTATCGGATAGCTCGGATGAGATTCCATTGGCTCCTCCGGCCGCATCTCCTTTGAAAGATGAGCCGGCGACGGATTCGGCGAAAGTCGTCGTTTCTGGGGGGCTTTCCCCAACCGCGGGTTTACTCCCGACCTCAGCAGGAGAACAAGAGGGAGCGGCCGTAGTTGGTGATGTTCGGGGTGAGCTCCCTCTTAGACCCTTAGCGGGAGAGTCCGGGGGTAGTGACGTTGGGTCGCCCACGGCGGTTCAAGAAATGAGCCAGACAGAGGTTTCGGCAGGGCCTGCAGAGGAGGCACAGGTGACTATGACTGAAGGAGATGAGTCGGAAGAGGGAGCGCAGCGAGATGAGGGTCCCGCAATGGAGACCCCTTCAAAAAGGGTTTTGGGGAGGCTGGCGCTTGGGTTGGCCGAATTGTCCGAAGAAGCCCAAGCTAGAGCTCTGATAGAAGAGGCTGGGAGGTTGAAGGCTTCTCAGTCGAGGGTCGCCCGAGTCGACTCCTTGGGCGGAGACGGCCAGCCCAGTAGCTTGGACATGGGCGTTGAGGAAGTGTTTTCTGCTTTAATGAGGTCGGCCTTGTACCCGGGTGCAGATCCCTTGGCGGACAAGTTTACGGACTTGGAGTTGGTTGATGCCGCGTTCGGGCAGCAGGGCGTGGCCGAAAGTGTCCATCTTCTTCCCGACATTGACAATATGACCCTCATGAAGATGACACGGGCCTACGCCTCGTGGGTGAGTCACCATTCTGGGTGGTGGATACTTTCTGGTTGACTTGATTGCATATTCTTACTCATTTTTTATTTTGTAGAGTGTTTTGCTTTCCCGGACGATGTGCTGGCGTCTGAGTTTGGCGACGGGGGCCAGCGTTCAGGCCAGGAGAGCCAGCGCCGAACTCCGATCGCGAGTAGAGGTGTCCGAGAAGTTCGAGGAACTCCTGGCCACTAGCAACAAAAGTTTGGTGGGGATGAAGGCGTCGTATCAGGCCGCCCTAGCCGAAGCGTCCAAGCAAAAGCGTAAAGTGGAGGAGTTGCAGGGGCTCCTGACGAAGAACGACGATGCATGCTTGGAGTTGGCTCGAGTTAAGTCAAAGCATTCTGAGGAAGTGGCGGCGTTGCAGAAAGAACATAATGAGAGTCTGGGCCGGCTGGGGAAGGAGGCCGCCGACGAGAGAAAATGCTTGGCTAGAATGCTCGAGGAAGTAGAGGAGAAGCTCCAGCGGCACGATGGCGAAGTTGCTGACTTGAGAGTCAGCGCCAAATGCACAAAGGGATGATAGCTCGGCTGAGTGACGAGCTATCCCAAGCCCGGGTAGAGGTCAAAGATAAGCAGTCGAGAATTAATACTCTCCAAGAAAGGGTCGAGTTGGTTAGGGCCGACAAAGCGAGGGCCAGGGGTGAGGCCGAGGAGCTGACCAAAAACTTGGCCCGACAAAAGGAGGAGGTACGATCCTATTCCCCCTTTTGTAGTTTCCTTTATTGGTTCCTTATGACGCCGACTGTTTCTGGCTTCGCAGATGGCAAAATTAGAGCTGGACAATCGGCTTTGCAAGGTGAGCTTGCGTCTAGCCGAGTTAGGAGTTCAGAACTCGAGGCACGGGCCGGCGAGTTCGAGGAGCAAACCGTTTTTCTGCAGGCTCAGGTCATGGAAGTTGAGAGGCAAGTTGTCTTATTGTGGAGCCAAGTGGCCGAGGCTGAGATGTAGCTCGCCATGCTCAAGGGCGAGCAAGATGTAATTGGCACTGACGCCTTCCAACTTGGAGTGGAAGAATGCAGAGACAGGATATCCAGCGAGCATCCGGAATGGGATCTCTCTTTCCTGGATGCTGAAGCTCTCGACGCTGGTGACTCCGGGGGTGAAGAGGAGGATGAGTACATCGATGCCTCGGATACCGACCTTGGTGCCGCCCGGGTCCCAGCGAGGCCGTAGCTTCTGGAGGACATTCGCAGATTGCCGCCGAGGAGGCGAAGATACTCGAGAAGGGCGAATCAAGTCATGCCTTTGCAGATGTAACTGGGGTTCTCCTGGAACGGACGTGGTTCCCGACCTTTAAAAGTCACTTATACATTTTGCTTCTCGAGCTGTAATTTTGCCTGACGCTCTTTAATGAATGAATTTTTCGCTTCCATTTGAGTGCTTTTTCTTGGGCGGTCCTTTGCTTCAAATTTCGCCCCAATCGCTAGCGACTTATGGCTTGTTGGCGCTGTTTGGTCGCTTTTATCTCAAGATTGGGGGAATGCATTGGCTGGGTCCAAGGCGGAGCAATAGCCTTGTCTGGTGAACTGAGGGACGATCTGATTCGGTTCATGTTTGAGCGGTGCAATAGATTGATTAAAACTTGAGGAACGAAGCAGGTCGGTTAAGGCCGACGGATAGGGTAGGTCGGCTAGGGCTGACAGATCAAATAAGTCGGCTAGGGCCGACAGGCAAAAATAGGTCGGCTAGGGCCGACGGATGAGAGTGGTTACCCAAGTGGCGACATGTGGTAGGATTTTGTGTCGGTGGCTCGAGGGTCGATGGCTGGAGCAGGTAATTTCTTACTTGGATCGGCTTAAATACCGATGGGGGGTCCGGTTATCGTTAGCCATTTCATTCGACGACCTTTGCTAGCTTGATACGAGCTTGCGCCGACGGAATGGCTTCCAAGGATGGTGGAAGGTCAACCGGAGCACCAGCCGACGATGCCAACACTCGTTGGGGGCTCGTAGGAGCCGCACTCAGACCGTCATCGACGGGGAGGTCCTGGCCTCCTTGTTGGCGAGTCAACAACGACTCTAGGAGGCGACCGAACAATATGTGATGCCTCCACCAGGGAGATCATGCACCTCCATGCGGTTAATGATCGTTTAGAGGGGTGCGTGGCGTCTCTCCAACAGCAGGTGGGTAGCCTTGCGGCGGATCAGGGAGAACGGTCGGCGGTTCTGGGAGACAATGGTGAGCCCCTGTGAGGGCTGATATATTTTTCATTTCTTTTGTCACTTCCTTTTCTAGTGAATGAAAGAATAGTTTCCGTAGCCTTCGCGTTCATTTTGTTTTGAGATGTTCAATTTTGTTGCACAAATTCCTCGAGCGATTAACTTCCTTGGGAAGCCGTCAACGAACAGTCGGTTTTTGCGCTTTTTGCTGCCTGCCAGCGCTCTGCCGTTCCGCAGGTAGATCGGTTTTTATTTCACCGGAGTTGGTGATACGGCTCTGTGGGGAGCAAAAAGCTGCTTCGGCACTTTCGGAAGGCTTTTATGGCATTGGTCTTTTTCCATGCAGGTTGTTTTAGCGTACGGCGCACGCAACCGTTTGCCATTGGAGGATGTTATTTCGTAGGACGATCTCCTGAACCTGTCAGTTTTCGTAAGATCAGTGGGCGATTCTCTGCGTTTAATAACCACGATTCGGGATCAAAAGGAAATCTTTGCATGCGTCACGGTTCAGGTGATGGGCTCGGCGCGTAGCGGGGCGCTGCTTCCATCCTAGGAGGCCACGTGGAGGCATGGTCCAGGTGTTTCGAATCTCAGGGCTTCCAGCCTTGATAGCTATTCCCGGTTCGTTTTTGCTTATAAAGAGGGGAAGAGGGGTCGTGTTAGGCCGTCCTCAAAGTTTCCTTCCCCTTTGGAGTTTCTACTATGCTTATTTCTCTGACGTTGCGAGTGGGAGGGTCGAGCTTCCCTTTCATGAGCCCTTCGCCTCCGGACAGCTGGGGCGACGAAGGAGATGCTGAAGAATGGTTTGCCCTTAGGGGATGAGTCCGGAGATCATATGGAGAGCGCACAGGAAGGGCACAGAGATCACACGGAGAGCGCACATATGTGCTTCCAGTGTGACCTTTGTGGTTCCCTCTTGGGGAAGTACGGTAGGAAGTGTACGCGGGCTCCCCATGACTCGCTTGAACTTCTCCTCCTTCCCCCTTTTGGATTCCTGGGCTCGCCCGCCTAGGGAATCTTTCGCCACAGGGGGAGGGGGTGATAGTGTGCCGCCCACAGGTACCTTGCCTTGGAGTTTGGGCAAGTTGGGGCGGTACACACTCGGTTTGGGAGAGCGTTCCGGCGCCAAGGCCCGCGGGCTTCCTACCTACTCGCTGGGGGCCTCTCGGTTGGGTGGTTAGGGGTGACATTCCGTCCATCCTTTTCAATCACCCTGATATCTCGGTTGGGTCACCGAGATATCATTGTTCACTGAAGCTGGCCGCAACTATTGGTCCATGTCGCCCGTCCATTATCGGCGCGAACTAACTGTTTGCGGTTTATCTGGTTCGTCGGTCCGGGTGCCGGAGCATCACAGTTGCCCAGATCTGCTTTGGAGCAGTTGCCCGAGTCTTGTGCTTGTCTTTATTTTATGCATTTCAATGCTCTTATAACGCCTCTCAGGCATTTGTAATTGGTTTTGATGGCAATGAAATAAAGAAAGTTTTGCTCTGTTTCTCAATCTCTATTTCTCTTGTGCCAAGTTGTTGTTGCTGGCCATGGGGTACGTGCCGTTCATTTTTAGGCGAGGATCCCGCGCTATCCGAACTAGTCGGGGCTTGCAAACTGCCCTGGTCCAGACGGAGGTTTAGAGATTGTTCGGTGGTAGAATATGCTCCTTAACTTGGTCCGAAGCTCGGAGGTTTATGCCTTGACCCTATTGGAGCCGAATGTTTATAGCTCGGCCTTGCTGAGGTTCGGAGAATTTATCTCTCGACCCAGCCAAGGTTCGGAGGATTTGTTACATGGCCCTGCCAAGGTTCGGAGAATATGTTGCTCGGCCCAGCCGAGGTTTGGAGATTTGTTACTTGGCCCTGCCAAGGTTTGGAGATTTGTTACTCGGCCCTGCCAAGGTTTGGAGATGTGTTACTTGGCCCAGCCAAGGTTCGGAGAATCTGTTGCTCGGCCTAGCCGAGGTTCGGAGGATTTGTTACTTGGCCCTGCCAAGGTTTGGAGAATCTGTTGCTCGGCCCAGCCGAGGTTCAGAGAATCTGTTGCTCGGCCTAGCCGAGGTTCGGAGGATTTGTTACTTGGCCCTGCCAAGGTTTGGAGAATCTGTTGCTCGGCCCAGCCGAGGTTCAGAGATTTGTTACTTGGCCCTGCCAAGGTTCGGAGATTTGTTACTCGGCCCTGCCAAGGTTTGGAGATGTTTACTTGGAGAAACGACTTAGTCGTCACTATGAGCCATAATGCTAGGTCCCTACGGCGTTCGGCGAGGGGCGTCAAGGTGGAACGGGCGGTGCATGGTCACGCTCTCCATTTATGACATTACCCCTCCCGAGGGGACGAATTACCGCCAGGCGCTGGAATTCTTTCCTTTTACGTTTCTCGAAAGGCGGCCAGCTTAAAAGAGCTTGGGGAAGTGTTGGGAGCATTTATTACGGGGGGCCGGCAGATCGGGAGATACTCTGTTCAGGGGGTTCCTAAACAGTTCGTCCGCATTACCGATTTCACTCGGGATGGGGCACAGCCTTCGGATTCTGTAGGCACTAATTAAAGCGATGATACATGGTGAGTTCTCATAGGTCGGTGGTTACGGCCCGATTGATCGAAATACTCGCCTGACAAGTATAAATACGAACGGGGGGCGTGCTGGTTTTCGCCACCCCTGGTTCAGCTTCAAAATAGTCTTCGTCATGGCTTCTCAAGGAGGAGAGCGACCATCTGATGAACTAAGGGCGGCGATTAACGGCTTGCTACATCCGGTGGGGGGCCATCCCACTATTACAGTCAATGGGCTGGGCCTGGCATCGACCCTCGCGAGCCACCAGCGGCTCGAGAGTTGTTGAAGAATATGTCGATGTTACCATGAGGGAGGTTGAGGCCCTACGCCGGGTGGCGGACCGGCAGAAGGAGGAAATCATGTCACTCCGCCAGCAAGTTGCCGAGCTCTCCCAACGCCTGGAGGACTTGTTGGCTTCCGGGAGTGATAGTGAGCCCTAGCAAGGGCTTCTTCTTCTTTTCTTTTTCTTTCTTTTGCTGCCTTTGTCTTTCCCCCTTTAAATTAATGAATATAAAGTTTTATCAAACTGTGTATTCCGCTGTTCCCAGAACATTTGCGAACGTTGGTTGGGGCTTTTCGGTCACCCAAGTCCGATCCAGGTCTTGTGGGACCACGGTCGGGCCTAGTTAGGGCGTGCGAGCCACTCGAATCCGAACGTAGCTTAGGGGGACACTTAGGTCGGTCATGGCTTATGAGCTACCCGAACCTAAGCTGAGTTATGCATATCGTTTAGGTCGGCCGGGGCTTATGAGCTACCCGAATCCGAAACAAGTTTTCCTGGGGGGGTCACTGGTCTCTGTTTGGACCAGTAGCAGACCTAGGCGGTTCCTCAGAAGGAGTTCCTTTACTTCTTTTGGAGTATCAGGAGGTTTTTGCCTTCGTTTCATTTTTAGGGTATTCGAGAAGTTACCCTGCTTCAAACGATGCCCTGGGGTGTGGCTAAGGCGCGAGAGCTTTGCTCTTTTGGCTGACGATTTGGTCGTCGGGCGCGACCAGAGTGCGGGAATATCACTCGGTTGGCCCGAGGAACTTGATAACTAAGGTCGCTCCCCGGCTTTGGCCGAGGTTTTAGCGGCAGAGTGTAGCCCTTGGCTTTGGCCAAGTTTTTTCGCACTCCGGTCTCGGCCGGGGCTTTAAAGATCGCAGCTCTGTCTAGGCTCAGGGGTCTTGTCGCTCGGGCGTGCCGGGATTTTGTTACTCGGCCCAGCCGAGGTTCGGAGAATTTGTTGCTCGGCCCAGCCGAGGTTTGGAGATTTTTTTTCTTGGCCCTGCCAAGGTTCAGAGATTTTGTTGCTCGGCCCAGCCGAGGTTCGGAGATTTTTACTTGGCCCTACCAAGGTTCGGAGAATTTGTTGCTCGGCCCAGCCGAGGTTCAGAGATTTTGTTGCTCGGCCCAGCCGAGGTTCGAAAATTTTTACTTGGCCCTGCCAAGGTTCGGAGAATTTGTTGCTCGGCCCAGCCAAGGTTCGGAGATTTTTTACTTGGCCCTGCCAAGGTTCGGAGAATTTGTTGCTCGGCCCAGCCGAGGTTTGGAGAATTTGTTGCTTGGCCCTGCCAAGGTTTGGAGATTTTGTTGCTCGGCCCAGCCGAGGTTCTGAGATTTTTTACTTGGCCCTGCCAAGGTTTGGAGAATTTGTTGCTTGGCCCAGCCGAGGTTCGGAGAATTTGTTGCTCGGCCCAGCCGAGGTTCGGAGATTTTTTACTTGGCCATGCCAAGGTTCGGAGATTTTGTTGCTCGGCCCAGCCGAGGTTCGGAGAATTTATTGCTCGGCCCAGCCGAGGTTCGGATTTTTACTTGGCCCTGCCAAGGTTCGGAGATTTTGTTGCTCGGCCCAGCCGAGGTTCGAGATTTTTTACTTGGCCCTGCCAAGGTTTGGAGAATTTGTTGCTCGGCCCAGCCGAGGTTCGGAGAATTTGTTGCTCGGCCCAGCCGAGGTTCGGAGAATTTTTATTTGGCCCTGCCAAGGTTCGGAGAATTTGTTGCTCGGCCCAGCCGAGGTTTGGAGAATTCCTATTTAGATAGGTAACTCGGTCATGCCGAGGATTGGTGAGCAGCACCTGTTTCTTTTTTCGCAATCTTTGGCAATGTAATGCATGATGATTCACATTGCAAATTACAAAAATATGTGCCGACAGGAAGGTATAATAAGGTATATCAAAATGGACTTATAGAGGACATACCCTATTGATAATACTTACGGAGGTTGTCCGAGTTCCACGTCCGGGGGACAAGCTTTCGTTTAGATCTTGCAGCTTGTAGGTTCCCGGTCCAATGATCTCCGCTACTTGGTATGGGCCTTCCTAGTTTGTGCCAGCTTTCCTTGTTCCAGCGGTTTGGAAACAGAGGCTTTCCGGAGAACAAGGTCGCCAGGCAGGAAGGCTTTCCCTTTGACTCTGGAGGCGTGGTAGCGGGCCACCCTTTGTTGATAAGCAGCCACTCTGATCCGGGCCTTCTCTCTGATCTCCTCTATCAGGTCGAGGTTGGTGTGGAGCTGTTCGTCACTAGCTTCCTCTGAGTAGCTTTCCACCCGCAACGAAGGGAGGCCTATTTCTACAGGGATGACGGCCTCGTGCCGAAGGCCATCCGGAATGGGGTTTTACCTGTGGGGACTCTCGGGGTGGTGCGGTAGGCCCACAGGACATGGTGCAGCTCATCCGCCCACCTGCCTTGGGCTCTGGAAAGGCGAGCTTTGATCCCCTGAAGGAGGGTCCTGTTGGTCACTTCGCTGCTCCGTTGGCTTGTGGATGCCCGACCGAGGTGAGGTGGTGATGGATTCCGTGCTCCTCACAGAACTGGCGAAACTTAGAGTTGTCGAATTGCTTGCCGTTATCGGTGATTATGGTGTGCGGGAGGCCGAATCGGCAGATGATGGACCTCCATACAAAATCTCTGGCCCGTGCCTCGGTTATTTGCGCAACCGCTTCCGCCTCGACCCATTTAGTGAAGTAGTCGATGGCGACAAATAGAAATTTCCGCTGTCCCGTGGCAAGCGGGAAGGGCCGAGGATGTCCATCCCCCATTTGGCGAAGGGCCAAGCGGAGGATATGGAACCAGGTCGGCGGAGGGGAGTCTTTGAATGCTTGAGTGCCTCTGGCATGGGTCGCAAGCTCGGACAAGATCGTCTGCATCCTTCTGCATAGTCGGCCAGTAATAGCCTTGTCATAGCACCTTGTGGCATAGGGACCGGCTTCCCAGATGGTTGCCGCAAATCCCTTCATGCACTTCACGGAGAGCATAATCTGCTTCGGATGGGCGGAGGCATCTGAGCAGCGGCATGGAGAAGGATCGTTTGTAGAGTTGATCGTCGATCAACACGTAGTGGGTGGCCTGCAGCTTCAGCTTTCTAGCCTCTCTTCGGTCGGATGGAAGCGACCCTTCTTTGAGGTACTTCAGAATGGGATCGAACCATGATGGTTCGGCTTCAACTTGCATTATTCGGTCGGCTTCCGCGATGCTGGGCTTCTCCAGGGTCTCCAGGTGGAACTTTTGTTCGGCGTCCATTGACTCCGCGGTCGCCAATCGGGACAGTAGGTCGGCGCGGGCATTCTCGGATCTGGGAATCTGAGTGATTTCAAACTCGAAAAATGGGGAAGCAGGCTCCGCACCTCTTGAAGATATCGAACCATGTTCGGCTCCTAAGCCTTAAATTCTCCCCGTACATGGCCGGCACCAGCTGAGAGTCGGTGAAGGCATTAAGCTTCTCCACCTTCAGGTTGCGGGCGATTCGGAGACCGGCTAACAGGGCTTCGTACTCAGCTTCGTTGTTGGAGGCCGGGAAAGAAAAACCGAACGCCATATTCAAAGGTGCCCCTCCGGACTGGTAAGAACTAGGCCCGCACCGGAGCGATGGGCGTTAGATGACCCGTCGACATGGAGGAGCCACCGGGCTCCAGATTTTGGTCTTCGGGGGAGTCTGGGGTAGAACCGTCCTCCGGGATGGTACACTCGAGGAGGAAGTCGGCTAGCACTTGAGCTTTGATGGCTGGGCGAGGCTGAAAGTGTATGTCATGCTCGCTCAGCTCGACGGCCCACTTGGTCATTCTTCCTGATGTCTCGGGACGGTGGACCACCGCCTTGATGGGTTGGTCGGTCAGGACCATCACAGAATGTGCTTGGAAGTACCGCAGCTTCCGAACTGAGGTGATCAAGGCCAACACCATCTTTTCATCCTGCTACTTGTCTCCGCATCGCGGAGCAGCTTGCTGACATAGTAGATCGGCTTCTGGACCTTGCCTTCTTCTCTGACTAGCACCGAACAGACGGCACCTTCTGAAACAGCCAGGTACAAGAACAGGGTCTCGCCGGGCCGGACTGCTGAGGAGTGGGGCGAGCCGAGATATTTCTTGAGATCTTGAAATGACTTTTGGCATTCAGGGGTCCACTGGAAGTTCTTAGCCGACCGGAGGGTTTTGAAGAAGGGGAGGCATCTCTCGGCCGACCGCGCCACAAGCGGTTAAGGGCCGCTATCCTCCCGTTAGGCGCTGGACCTCTTTAATAGATGCCGGGGGCGCCATTTGTTGGAGAGCTTGAATCTTCTGGGGGTTAGCTTCGATACCTCGCTGGGAGACCATGAAGCCGAGAAACTTCCCGGAGTTAACGCCGAAGGCGCATTTGGTCGGATTGAGCCTCATCCCATACTTGCGCAGCGTTGCAAAGCTCTCTGAGAGGTCCTCGACATGCCGTGCTTCTTTGCTTTTGACCAGCATGTCGTCCACGTACACCTCCATATTCCGGCCGATTTGCTCCTTGAATACTTTGTTAACCAGCCTTTGGTAGGTGGCACCTGCATTTTTAAGACCAAAGGGCATGACGCGGTAACAGTAAGTACCTCGGTCGGTTATGAAGGCGGTCTTTTCTTCATCCTCAGGGGCCATCCGGATCTGATTGTAGCCGAATAGGCGTCCATGAATGACAGCATTTGGTGACCTGAGGTGGCGTCCACGAGCTGGTCGATCCGGGGAGAGGGAAGCTGTCCTTCGGGCAGGCTTTGTTGAGGTCGGTGAAGTCGATGCAAATCCTCCACTTGCCGTTCGACTTCTTCACCATGACGACGTTTGATAGCCAGCTTGGATAATTTACCTCCCGGACGAAGTTTGCCTTGATGAGTTTGTCTACTTCTTCTTCAATGGCCTTTTGTCGTTCCGGGGCGAAGCTCCTTTCTTCTGCTTGACGGGCCTGTGCATCTCGTCCACGTTGAGACGATGGACGAGAACCTCGGGGCTGATCCCTGGCATGTCAGGCGGACCAGGCGAAGATGTCAGCGTTGCTTCGGAGAAACCTGATCAATCTGTGCCGAGGTTCTCCCTTGAGCAGCGACCCGATTTTTATAGTTCGGTCGGGCGAGCCTCATCCAACGGCACCTCCTCCAGCTTCCTCTGCTGGTTCTCCTCGTTGTTCGGCGAAGTCCTCCCGAGCGTCTAGCCCATCAACCTCCGGCATTCTGGACTGAAGGCTTGTAACGAAGCATTGCCGAGCCATGGCCTGACTTCCTCGAACAACTCCAACTCCTGCTCGGTGGGGAATTTCATGGATAGGTGGGATGGAGACAACTGCCTTGAGGGACATTAGGCCGGGCCTGCCGAATATTGCGTTGTATGGGGATCTGAGTTTGGTCACTAGGAAGTCCGTGTAAACAGTGGCCACAAGGGGCCAGGTTCCTGCGCGGACCGTCAGGGTGACGACCCCTTCTGGGATGATGACGTCGCCTGTGAATCCCATTAGGGTGGAATCCACGGCTCGAAGGTTTTCCATGAGTAGTTTCATCTTGGCAAACACATCGAGGTACAGAACATTCACCGAACTTCCACTATCAACAAGGATCCGGCTTACATCATAGTTATTTAAATTGAGGGATACAACTAATGCGTCATCATGGGGAACTGTATCCCTTGGAGATCATCGTCGGAGAAAGAGAGCTCGCCCGTCCGCCTTCTTTGGCGCTGACCCTTCACCATCGCCCTGGGGCTCGATCCGCCGGCCTCTTCGATCATGTTGATGCGGCCGATCACGGGCGGATTTGGTAGGAGGAGGTTGTTGAAGGTTCGGGCTGGCGGTCACCTCCTTGTCCTGGCTCGGGCGCCCTCCTGAACTGATTCAGCCGCCCCCGCTGGATCAGCCTCTCGATCTCATTTTTCAGCTGCCAGCATTCTTCAGTGTCGTGGCCGTGCTCCCGGTGGTAGCGGCAGTACTTGGTGGGATCTCTTCGGGTCGGGTTCCCTCGAGAGGAGGACTGGCCGGGGAGCTGGCGCTCTATTCCATGAGGATCTGCGCCCGGGGCACGGTCAGTGGAGTGTAGCGATCGAATCGCCTGGGAGGCTCCGGGAGCGATTCCTCGGCGGCAGTGGGGGAACTCTTTGGCGGCGAGGTGGACTTGGCCGACGGGCGGGATGGTGCCTATCGGGACCTTTGGCTCCTTCTTCTTTGCCAGCTCAGTGCGGGCAACTCTCCGCGATTCTTCGACCCTAGCGTATTTGTCCGCCAGGGCCATCATATCAGAGAGGCAGGGGGGTAGCTGACTTCCATCGCCAGGTAGAAGTCGCTTTCCTTTGAGACTCCCCCGCCAAGGCGGACATAGCCACCTCATGATTAAGGTGGTCCACCTCCAACATGGCCTTATTAAAACGGCCAAGATAATTTCTCAAGGACTCCCCCTCTCTCTGCTTGACTTCGGAGAGGGAGTCAGATCTTCGTCGGTGGCGGCGGCTGCTGACGAACTGGCCAATAAAAAGACGGCTCAGCTCGTCAAATGAATCAATGGAACCTGGCTTCAAGGCATTGAACCAGGTTCGGGCAGATCCTCTGAGGGTGGAGGGGAAAGCGCGGCAGAGGATCGCGTCGGATGCTCCGTGGAACATCATTATTGACCGGAAGCTGCTGAGATGGTCATCCGGTCAGAAGAGCCGTGGTAGGGTTCGACGGCTGGTAGCTTAACATGGGAGGGAATCACTTCCTCCATGATCCCTTTGGAGAAAGGGATGCCCTGCTCCGCTTTGGGCTGAGGCGGATGGGCCTGCTTGGCAGCGTCCAGCTCCTGACGCATCTCCTGGATCTGCTGATGGATCTCCTCTTCAGCGGTTAGAGGAGGAGGGCGAGAGGATCGCAGGGATGGCATCGAATCATGGTGGGAGGACACTGGGGAGAGGGACCGGGCTCGCCGAGATCTGGGAGGATCCTGTCATAGCCGCCTCGCGGGACTGGTTTGTCCCCTCTGGGTCGATGTGGGGGTCCGCGGCTTCATGCGGACTGGAGGAGGAAGTCGCCGGCGAAGAAGGAATCGTGGCCTCCTTATGAAGGTGCGGAGCGGGAGGAGCTGTGAAGCGCTCCTGGACCAGGTGGGTCAGGGCCTGGACTTGCTGGACCAGCGAGGCAAACTGGTCCTGGGTCACCGGGATGGCTGGCGGCGACGGGGTTTCAATGGTGGAGGTTGTGGCGCTACACTGCTCACGAGATCAGGCCTCTGGGAAGCGGCCTGGTTTGGGCTTCAGAGGTTGCTCTTCTCCGATTGGCCATTAGAGAGGTTCTACTCCAGATCGAGATCCTTATCTCCTTTCTTCAAGTTTTAACGGGACTTGAGGCCCTTCCTCTAGCGCCAATCTGTTGCCGCCGGGATCCGTCCTCCGACTCGGGCGCAGTCGATCTCCTGGGGCGGACCTGCACAGAAGTCCTCACGCGAGAGAGGCATTGGGGGTGGCCCTCCACGGAAGACCCTCCGACGCTCAAGTCAGTGGGGGAAATCGGCGATCAATAGAAAAGGGAGGTGGATCTCTCCGGGGAGTCTCTCCAAGGGGCGGCCGATCGGAGCTCTAGAGGGGAGAGCACCGACGAGCAGCTGGCGAGAGTGGAAGAGTGAGAGTGAGAGTGAGCGCATACCTGAGGGAATCTGGGAGTGTGATATTTATAGGTTGTCACCTGGATCTTGAGCGCCTTCTGGAAGGTTCGAGGGTTGTTAGGATACGGAGATGGATCGAATCAGGCCGTTGGGATCCATATCTTGTTTGTTAGGGATCGACGGCTAGGAGAGCTCCTTGATGGCTTGAGATCTGGTAGGTGCGTAGGTCCCAGGTAGCCGTATAGGTTCTAGACCACTTTTCAACATGATTCTTTGCCTGGATGCTGTTACGATAGGCCTAGGCTCTCCTGCGCCAGGTTCCGCGGGGGGTGAGCATCGGATCATGGATCGCTCGGGAAAGCCGAGCTATGGAAGCTCGGGGAGCCGAGCTACAGAAGCTCGGAGAAAGCTGAGCTACGGGGAGCTCGGGGGATCCAAGCTATGGAAGCCCGGAGAAGCCGAGCTATGGAAGCTCGGGGATCCGACCTATGGAAGCCTGGGGGAGCCGAGCTATGGAAGCTCGGGGAGCCGAGCTAGGAGGCTCGGGAAGCCGAGCTAGGGGAGCTCGGGGAAGACGAGCTAGGGGAGCTTGGGAAGACGAGCCGTAGAAGCTCGGGGGAACCGAGCTATGGAAGCTCGAGGGAGCAGAGCTAAGGAGGCTCGGGGAAGCCGAGCTAGGGGAAGACGAGCTGTAGAAGCTCGGGGGAACCGAGCTATGGAACTCGGGGGAGCCGAGCTAAAGAGGCTCGGGGAAGATGAGCTGTAGAAGCTCGGGGAACCGAGCTATGGAAGCTCGGGGAACCGAGCTATGGAAGCTCGGGGGAGCCGAGCTAAGGAGGCTCGGGGAAGACGAGCTAGGGGAGCTCGGGGGAGCCGAGCTATGGAAGCTCGGGGGAGCCGAGCTAAGGAGGCTCGGGGAAGCCGAGCTAGAGGAGCTCATGGAAGATGAGCTGCGGAAGCTCGGGGACATCACGGCGGGCGAAGGAATGGGGTCGGTCTTAGCCTCCTCGCACAAATATTGATGCAATGACGATTTTACCCCTAACACGTACCTAAAAAATTTTTTATAATTTTATTAAAAACTTAAATATATTTTAAAAAAAAGGATAAAAATATAAGAAGAGAATTTTTTTCCGTAGGATGGGGATAGGATGAGAAAAAAGCTTCATTTGTGAAGATGGAGTTGAAATAAAATTATTTATTTAGTAATATACGAACGAGGATGTAGATTGAAGTTTTCGGATTTATTCCCTTGTCTTACGATCCTTAGATTCACCAAACCAATCTTAATTAGCTGGATAAGATTAACGTCAATGGCATGTGCACCGATGCTCCGAGAAGAAGGTCAGGCCCTTCTGGCCATTAAACTCTAAGCCCTAAACCAAGCAAGCATAAATAAATAAAATTTACATTAATTCTAGGATTTACTAGCAGGGCTCGTTGAAAAATTTTAGGATCTATTTTATATCATTTTTGTTTCCTATTCTTTAGTTATAAAAATAAAATTATTAAATTGTTGTTCACAGTAGCCACCCCACACGTTTTCATTGTCAGAGTTGTTAAAAAAATAAAGGAACAATGAATATCAAAGATATTTGACTGTCAGTAACGTTAAAACAAAGATAATAAGCTTCTATTTCTAATTCATTTTAAAGAAACAATGATGCGAAACACAAGCTTAGCACTGGTTGAGTATCGTTTTTGTTTCCTATTCTTTATTTTTAAAGTAGGAATATGGAATATGACATTAAGATAGTATTAAAATAGGGGATAAGAAGTGATATCCAGGGATATCCCTTTTATTTTCAAAAGCCATAACTATATAGCTGGGAATAAAGTTAACCAAAGGAATAATTCATGGTTAACCATGGGATATCCCTTCAATTTATTCCCTAGAAAATGCAGGAATAGCTGGTTATCCTTTCAAATAAGAGTAAAAAAAAGTTATCATATGGATTTACTTTTTTGCATTTGATATGATCAATGGAATAGCCAGGGAACAAACTCTATCCCATACACTTATCCATGGATAATATTTTTCTATCAAACACTACCTAAAACAAATATTTAGTTACATTTAACTTTTATTATTTGTAAAAAAATTAAAGTAAATATTTTTTAACTTTTTAAAAAAGTAAGACTGCGTTTGGTTTTTGAAAACATTTTTTATTTTTATTTCTATTTTTTAATCTCTAAAAATATATTTGATAAGTGAAAGCAAAATTTATTTTCTATTTCTTATTTTTATTATAAATAATATCTTTTAAATAAGTAAATAAAAAATTAAAAAATATCAACTTCAATGATACAACAATATAATATATAATACTATATAATATATAATAATGATATAATATATGATATACAATATTATAATAATATAATATTTCATATTATAATCATATTACAAACTAATAATATTATCTTATCTAATAATATATATTATAATATATAATATTTATAATATCTTATATAACTCCGCTAAGGTCGGTCCTAAGTCCAAGTAAAGGAGAAAGGTTACATTAGGTAGTTGACAACCAGCGTAAAACTCTGTCAAATCAGCCAACCAATTGAAAAAAAAGGCTTAGATGAGTTGAGCCGAATTGAGATGTTATAATTATATAAGTTACATATTATAATATAAAAAATAATATATTATTAGTAATACATATCTATATAATACTCATATTATTATATTTATCAATATAATAATATATAATTATATTAATAATTACAACTATAAATACTAATATTATTATTAGTAATACATTTGTTGTTATTTCTCTTTCTTTCGAAAGGAGGAAAGAGAAAAAGAGGATGATTTATTAGAAAAATTATATTTATAAAATCATAAATATATCCCTTGCTTAGAAAAGAGTAATAGGTTAGTGTATACAAACCAACAATCTCTCTATTGTGAACCCCAATCACAATCATAAATAAAATAAATAATTTAAGATAATTATGATCACTTCAAAAACTTTCAGATAACCGCTTTGAAAGATCAACCCTTCTCATAACTACTTTGAAGGGGGTTAGATAATTAAGCTTTTAATAAAAGAAACAAATAATATTATTCATCATTGTAAAGCCAGAAGGGATGCTAATTATAAGGTTGAAACCTTGATCATTGAAAGAAAGCCTAATACAATTATATAAAACTTAATGTAACCTATCCATATCAAAGAAATAAAGTAGTGATTTTGGTTTTTCTTAATAACTATATTCTTCAAATAAAAAGAATTTGATAAATTGAAAGGAAATCTAAAATTAAGAAATCCTATCAATCTCTCATGTTTGTTCAATTTTCTTTTTATATAAGATAATGGGGTCACCGCATTCTCTGGCACCGAGAATCATGCAAATCCGCTTCGCATTCCACTATTCTCTAACGTAAAGAGAGGCAAAGAGAGATTCACGCAAATCTACCAGAAATTGGTCTGATAAGTTTTTTTTTTTTTTTTTAATCCTAACCAGAAATTGGCCTTAAAAATTTAGGGTTTGTTTGGACTTTTACCCTCTATTTGAATGGAGAGAAAACTAGGGAGGAAAGAAAACTAGAAGGAAAAATAGGAGAGAAAATGAAATTTATCTTGTTTGGATGGAGAGAAAAGTCGGGAGGAAAGAAAACTAGAGAGAAAACAGAGGGAAAAAAGTGGTGGGCCCCACATAAAAGTTTTCTCTCTGAAACCAAAGAGATTTCGGAGAGAAAACTCAAAAGTACTCTTTTTTTTTTTATTCCAATATTGACCCTTCCAAAAAAACAACCGATGCATTTTTTAATCATCTATAACAAGGATATTATTGTCATTGTAAATTATCAACTTTTCTTTCCTCTCTGTTTTCCTCTCACTCGTCCAAACAGAAGGAGAGAAAAAAGAGGACAAGGGAAGGGGAGGGTTATTACCCTCTCCTTATTTGGGAAGAAGGAAAAAAAAGAGAGGATAATTTACTAGAAAATTTATGTTTACAAAATTATAACTCAAAAACTAATACCAATATGATCTGATAGGATCGAATTAGTTCTGTTCTGAGTGCTTTCTGAGTGCTAAATTAATACCAATTTGATTTGATTCTTAGTGCTCATAGAGTCAATTCTGATTCAGAACCTTGGCTAATCCTTAGGAATTGAAATGGAAACCTTAGGATGCCCCTTCAGTCATCTACTATCTCTACTAAAAATATTTGGTATTAGATCAATCAATAAATATTATATATATCTTGTTTACATTTCATGAAAATTTTAATTTATATTGATATTTATATTTGATGTATATTGAAAATTCATTTGATTTGATATGATATATGTGTATATACTTAAAATTTTTAATTTATGTTTATGACTTTATAAGTATTGTTATGATTGTTAGAATGTATATCTTTTAACAAAAATGCACATGTTAAGCTAGATATGTAGCAAAACTTTTAAAGATAAAATTAGAAATAAATAAAGCAGCCTCAATCGAAGATAAAATGAGAGAAAATCGACATGATGGTTTGAATATATACAATAAAAACCTTTAAATACTTTAGTTAGAAAGAGTCATCTTTTAATAATAAAGGTAAAGGTAGACCTAAACTAACATGAATAAAAATAATTAAGAGAGATATAACTATTTGTAATTTGAGTGTCGACTTAGTCCTGATTAGAGTAGAGTGAAGGAAGCAGATTTATGTAGCGATCCCATGTAGTTGGAAAAAGGCTTAGATGAGTTGAATGTAGAAATGCATATATTTAAAATAGATATTTCAAATATATTTTAAATATATATCATTTTCTTTTCTATAATCTTTAATGATTATCAAAAATAAGAGATTCCTTAAATTAAGTTAACTTGGTATACAAAGAAAAAAATCAAAAAAATCAAAATATGTCTATCAAATCATGAGTTTTTTAAGTATTTTTATGATGACTCTTAGCTTCATACCTAACTTTTGTGGCTAAGAAAAAATGTTTGATATATTAAAATGAAAAAAAAAAGTAAAAAACTAACATGAAAAGAAAAAAAAGGTTACCTTAAAATCAATCTAATCAAATTGGGTTGATTACAGGCTAGAATTGGTTCGATTACAAATCTAATATTTTAGAACCAATTTTAATTGGGTCGATACTGATCTTGATCTACGCTCACTCCTCTTACTAATAAAGAAATCTAAATCAATTTTTAGGAATAAAATTTTAAAAAATAGAAATTATAATTTATCTCATTTTTTCTCTCTACCTTCAAAACATTCAAATTGAAATGAACAAATTTAACTTTTTGATCAGGAAGACCCATTATTCCTTCCTTCTCTCTCTTGTTAACCTCCATCAAAGAGAGAGAATCTATTGGGTGTTGTCTGCGAGTGTTGCTTTAAGATTAGTGCTTCGGACTTCTTCTCCCAAGATTCCAATGCCCTGTTACGCTGGAGTTGATCAAGCTTTTCTGGATGATGGCTAGCTCCTCTGTTCCAAGTCCTTCCATCTCTGATGGAGCAAGGACTGTTGGGTCGGCCTGGCGTCGGCCCCTTGGTGGAGGGTTTGAATGGATTGCTCCATCACCTTCTTCGGCTGTGGTGGTGAAGCTAGAGCATCTATTTTCAGACATTGTCCAAGTCCCGGTCCAGTCGTTGGAGGAGGAAGCCAGCAGATGGGGCAATCAAGCTATTATTGCTCGCAATCTTGCTCGATGGATGCCACCGGAGGTGATTATTCGGGAGTTTCATCATGCAGGTATTTCCGGCGACATTGAAGCTCTTGCTCTGGCTCATCGGCATTATCTGATTTGGATTTCTGATTCCCGAGCTAAGGCGCTGGCTATGGAAAGACCCTAGGTTGTCAATGAACAACCAATTGCCGTCGCTGAGTGGCAACTAGAGTTTGTCCCTGTGGACAACTCCCTCCTTCATGCTCTGCTTTGGATCCATTTGCCCCAGCTTCCGCTTGATTTCTAATCCGATGAGATCTTGTCATCGATTCTAGCTATGGCAGGGCAGTTCCTCTTCGCGAACAAATCTACTAAGTAGAGGAAGCGGGGGGTTACGCTTGGGCCTGTGTCCACGTGGATTTGAGCAAGCCTCTCCAGCCGAGAGCATGCATTCGAGGGAACAGAGATCCTTTCTACAAAATTTGCCTACGAGCACCTCGATGGTATCTGTGTCTCTTGCGGATCCTTACACCTTGCCAATTCCTGCAATCCTTTGTCGAATTCCTCCTCCCCCTCTTTCGGTCCTGACTTTGGGCCATAGATGGCAGCAATCAGGCAATGGAAGACCCCCCAGTTTCAGCCTTCGGCTGTGGATTCGGTGGCTCCCCATGCTTCCCCTGTTTCACCCGATGAGTGGCAAGCCTGCAGGGAGAAACAATCTATGAGGCATGCATATTTAATAATTTGATAACAATTATTATTGCAGAATTTTAAAGATTAAATATTAATCTATCTAACATGCATCAAGATCATATCTTTGCCTATATATAGGATCATTTGATCTAAATTATCATATAAATAAAAACATCAAGATCATATCTTGATCTTCAAGATGAGAAGTCATACTACTCGTCTTGAAGCCTGCCTTAAGATCTAGGGATCAAATCACTTACCTTAAGAACAATAGGTAAATCCTTTGTGCTCTGCAGCCGTTCAATCGTCCAGCCTCTAGTATTGTCCATGCGAAGCCCTGAATGATCGGATTCTCGGGAGTGCTAGCTTGCGGAAAAATAACTTTGCTGATCTTGAATCCTTCCACTTGAATCTTCCTCCAAGATCCACCAAACTTTTGCTAACACCAGAATCACACCAGGATTTTGTATTCTAACTCTTTAGAATTTCAATCCACGACATATCGTGTGTTGTTCTTTATCTGGTAAAGAATGTCCTCTAATTTATAGGCTCAATGTAGCCTTTAGCCCATTAAATTCTAACACTTAGAATTCTGCCGTTCGGTGAAAACCAAAGAGATGCAGCATTTGGTTAATTCCAACGTTCGGTGAAAACCAAAGAGACACACGTTTGGTTAATTCCGACGTTCGGTGAAAACCAAAGAGATGTGAATTCTAATACTTAGAATTTCACGGTGGTTAATTCAAAGAGGTACATTAATTCCACATGAATTCTAACACTTAGAATTTTAACGGAAATGGTTTGGAGAAGATTAAATTAATATATTAAATTCTACATAAGAATTTAATCAAGTTATCTCATCATGTAAGATCCTTATGCAAGGGGCTTGGGTTCAAGTTTTGGTTTAAGCTAATTTGAATTTATTGGACTGAACCTACATAGATCATGGTCCTAGCCCAAATCAAATTTGTCTAGTCCTGAATCTATTTAAATCCAAATCAAGTCTAATTTCAAATCAATATTTGAAATTGATTAGTCCTTCTAATATACTTAAACCAAATTGAATCTTATTCATTTGTACTTAACCTAATTAAGATAATTCAATCAATCAAATTGATTAATTAATCATATACGATTCTCAATCGTTTATCAGCAAATAGATCATTCTAGGAAACTTCTATACGTGTGACTCTCTAGGTTCGAACCTAAGCCGGTAGCATAGGAACAACTTTTTATACTAATCGATGTGCCCATCTAGCAATGAAACCCGACATCCGGATAGGTCGAAGAGTTGCTGAGCAAACTCCAGAATCCTAAGAAACAGTTATCGTATAATTAATCCTTTTTGACCACAAATGTTAATGATGGCTTAAGAGCCTGTCAACTCGAAACAATAAATCCATATAGTGATTTCAACTTTAGTGATTATGTGACCTTCACATGAAGTGCCTTGGCTAAGGTCTTGCTAAATTGAAACACAAGTATTCTCCTTTTAACGGGTTAGGTCAAATTCCATCTTGATCCACAACTGACTACCATATGTACATGACTGCACCCAGTAACCTTTCGTAGCTAGATTAGAAATCCAGGTAGTCCGGCACCTAAGTACAATAAATTGCTTGCAAGTCATCGGTTATGATCTTCAGGTCTAAAGGATACTTATACCCATCTTCTCGAATTAGCTCTTGACAGCAGAATATCCAGAAATGAGTCACGTTCGATGAAATGTACTCCTACACTTTCATCTGTATGTCATACCAATGTCTCTACACTCTTGGTTAAGAGGACAACCAATAAATATGATATACAACGTCCTATAATTGATAGTACTATGGCCCTATCATAGTATATCATTTGGTCGCGAACTCTTTTAAGGACCTTCAAAGATAAATCCTCCTTTATCTTGAAGAAAGATCATGAGGGCTTCATTATTATTAGGAGTTTTAAGAAGATGTTCTTATAATGAATAAACTGCCAAATAACTTTTATTAATATATCAATTTATATGTAATTTACATTAGCACAATCATCAAATGATTGGCTTTAGGATATAATTCTCAACAAACTCTCACTTAGCCTAAAGCCACTCATTACAGTATTTAATACCCATCTTCAACTTATAGTCGTCAAACTCCTTGATGCTGAGTGCTTTAGTAAATGGGTCACCTAGGTTTTCCTTTCCGTCAATCTTCTAAAGATTTATGTCACTCGTTCTACAATCTCTCGAATAAGATGAAACCGACGCAGTATGTGCTTGGTGCGCTGATGTGCTCGTAGTTCCTTTGCTTGAGCTATGGCACCAGTGCTATCACTGTACAACATGACTGGTCCATCTATGGAAGGTGCCACTCCAAGCTCAGAGAGAAACTTTCACAGCCATACAGCTTCTTTCGCAGCATCTGATGCAGCGATGTACTCTGTCTCGCACACTGAATCTGCCACTGTATATTGCTTGGAACTTTTCCAACAAACAGCTCCACCATTCAGGATAAACCCAAAACCTGATACACTTTTGCTATCATCATGATCTGATTGGAAACTGGAATCAGTATATCCAACAAGTTTCAAATCAGACTCTCCATAGACTAACCACTGGTCCTTAGTATTTCTCAAATACTTAAGGATTGTCTTAACAACTTGCCTATGTTTTTCTCCTGGATCAGATTGGTATCTACTCACTACTCCTAGTGAGTATGCCACATCTGGTCTTGTACATGTCATGGTGTATATAATCGATCCCACTGCCGAAGCATATGAAATTCGACTCATATGTTCTCTTTCATTAGGAGTTATTGGACAATCCTTCTTAGAAAGATAAATTCCATGGCCTATCGGAAGATAGCCTTTCTTGGAATTCTCCATGCTAAACCTCTTTAGCACGATGTCAATGTACGTAGATTGGGATAAACCAAGCATCCTCTTAGATCTATCTCTATAGATCTTCATCTCTAGGATGTATGATGCTTCTCCCAGATCTTTCATGGAAAATTATGATGATAACCATGTCTTTATTCCTTGTAATGCAAGGACATCATTTCTAATTAAGAGAATAGCATCTACATATAATACAAGAAATACAATAACAGAACCGTTAGCCCATTTATAAATGCAAGGTTCTTCTTTATTCTTAACAAAGCCATAAGATTTGATCACATTATCAAATCGTATATTCCAACTCCTAGATGCTTGCTGAAGTCCATAAATGGACTTCTGTAGCCTGCACACTTTAGACTCGTCTTCAGATATAAAACCTTCAGACTGTATCATATACACATGTTCATCTAAATTACCATTTAGAAAAGCGGTTTTAACATCCATCTGCCAAATCTCATAATTGAAGTGTGCTGCTATAGCTAGCATAATCCGAATGGATTTTAGCATTGCCACAGGAGAAAATATTTTGTCATAGTCAATACCATAACGTTGACGATACCCTTTGGCAACCAAACGTGCTTTGTAGGTATCTACCTTTCCGTCTGCGTCTCTTTTCTTCTTGAAAACACACTTACACCCTATGGGTTTTATCCCTTCGGGTGGGTCAACTAATGTCCATACATTATTTTTCTTTATGGAATCAAGTTCGGATTTCATGGTTTCAAGCCATTTGTCAGAGTCAGTCCTTGCATAGCATCCATATATGTGATCGGATCCTCGCTGTTCTCATCAAGCTCAATAGGATCCTTGTTCTGGACCAAGAAACCTAAGTATCTGTCCGGTTGATGTGGTACTCTACCAGATCACCTTAATAGTGCATCTAAAATGGGTTTTGAGTTTGATCTAATCAACTCAGATTCTAATGGTTCACTGGTTTGTGTTGTTCCTTCTACTTGATGAACTTCCTCAAGTTCAATATTAGAGCTATTTGTTCCTTCACTAAGGAACTCCTTTTTAAGAAAAACTGCTTTATTACTAATGAACAACTTTTATTCTTCAGTATTGTAGAAGTAATATCCTTTGGTTTCTTTCGGATAGTCGCTAAAAAAATATTTTTCAGATTTGGGTTCAAGTTTGTCTGATTTTGCACGTTTCACATAAGCTGAACACCTCCAGACTTTCAGATAGGTGATAATCGGTTTATGTCCATACTACATCTCATGTGGAGTTTTAGAAACAGACTTACTTGGAACCTTATTGAGAATATGACAAGCTGATTCTATTGCATATCCCCAAAATGATATTGGCAAGCTTGCAAAACCTGTCATGGACCAAACCATATCTAACAGAGTTTGATTCCTTCTTTCCGACACACCATTATGCTGCGGTGTTTCTGAAGGAGTCCATTGGGAGAGAATCTCATTCTCCCTTAGATATGTCACAAAGTCATTTGAAAGGTATTCTCCACCTCGATCTGATCGAAGAGTCTTAATACATTTTTCTGTTTGTTTTTCTACTTCTTTATGATATAGTTTGAACATTTCAAACGATTCAGATTTATGTCGCATAAGATAGACATAACCGAACCTAGAAAGGTCGTCTGTAAAAGTAATGAAATAGTAATATCCACCTTTGGCACAAGTGCTCATTGGTCCACATACATCAGTATGTACTAGACCCAATAGCTCTTTGGCTCTTTCACCTTTTCCAGTAAAAGATGATATGGTTATTTTACCAAGAAGACAAGATTCACATGTAGTTAATGATTCACAATCATCAACTCGAAGGATGCCCTCCTGGGTTAACCTGTTTAATCTGTTCTTATTGATATGACCTAGCCGATGGTGCCAAAGATAAATATTTGTGACATCAGTTATTATAGGGCGCTTACTTGATTTGTACACTACATTTACAGGCTGTGATAATATATAAATGCCATTAGATAAATGCCCAGTCATTACAGTGACTCCATTCATAATGATATTCAAAGTAACATCCTTTATTGAAATTTCATAATGACTCTGGGCCAGAAGGCCTACAGAAATTACATTCAATAAAAATGTTGGGCAAAAATGACAATCATTTAGTACAATGACATTTCTATTGAAAACTATTTCAAGAACTCCTAATGCCAGAACTGGAACTAATCTTTCATCGCCGACATTAAGGAATCTTTCATTGTCCTCAAATCTTCTAGTGACATATAGTCCCTGCAATGAATTACAAATGTTAAAAGGACTCCCGGTATCTAATTCCGAGGTCTGATTATCATATACAGAAAAATTACAAGGTGTTATCATATAAATACCTTGTTAAGCAACATCTTGCCCCTTTTTCTTCTTTGGCCTGTTTTGATCAAGAGAACAATTCCTCTTCCAGTGCCCTTGCATTTTGCAATGAAAGCATTCAGCTTGACTTTTATCAACTTTTTTCTTCTGCATCTGACCTCTTATAGGTGTCCTAGCATGTTGCACCTTTTTCTTATTCTTTTTTTTTTCTTCCCTTTCCCAAAGGGTTGACGCCCCACCTTAGATCGTTCAACCACATTAACCAAACTCTTAGAGAGCTGGTTGTCCTTCTCAAAGATCTGTAACAACCCCAACAAATCGTGGTAGTTGACTACATGCTTTGTCATTTGAAAATGAGTAAGGAAAGGTCAGAAGGATGGAGGCAAGGAATTCAGGATCGCATATTTTCCCAACTGCTTATGTAGGGGAAAGCTCAGCTTGCTTAAAAGTTCTATCTTCTCGATCATGTACAATACATGATCAGTGATAGAAGATCTATCCCTCATTCGAGCATTAAAAATAGCATAACTAGTCTTGTGCCTTTAACATCGTCAGGTGTGCCGAAAGATTCATTCAACGCTTGAATGATTTCTTCTGGCTGATCATTCTCGAATCGGCGACCGAATTCATCGCTCATTGCTGCTAGCATGATGTAACGCACGCTAGTTCTATCACTGAGCCACTTCTGATAAGTGTCTTTCTTAGAACTTTGGATGTTTGCATCAGGTATCTTTGGTGCATGATTATTCAGAATATATAGAATCCTCTCATGCTCAAGGACGATCTTAAGTTTTCTAAACTAGCTATTAAAATTTAAACCATTCAACTCGTCACTATCCAATAGGGACCTTAATGATAAATTAATGGCCATGTTCTGCATAAGAAAAAACTAAAGTTTAGTAGTATATAAATTAATTCAGTCTAAAGACTTAGACTTTAGTCTAAAGATTCTTTCACTATTTTGTTCAATTGGCAGCCTCTACACCCCAATTCGAAGAATTATTCTTAATTCTTTAGTGGGCACTAAGATCTACATAGACTACATACAGGCCCAAGTGAAGCTTGGCCAACCCATATGCATCTAAGAGTAGGTTCAAAACCAATTGTTTCCCCAAACAATTCTTAGTGTTCAGTTTTACCCCATTTTCCTCTTCAGCAGGCATGGAGTACCTCCACTGAAAGTTCTGATTAGGTCCAATCATTAAATAATATAATCAGTGCAATCTATCTATAGATAACCAAGCCCGAGTGAAGCTCGACCCACCTGACTATCTATTTAATAGTTACACTGACTTATCATATAATGAATGATAATTTCGATGGTTGACAAGTACCAGGCATGGAGTGCCTTCAATGATTATCAAGACATCGGACTCATTATCACCCACCTTAATGGGAGGCTATGATCTAGTTATCATAAACTATTTCATTTTAAGGACCTAATAATTTTAAAGAATTTAATAATCTAAAGATAAATTGACTAATCAAGTTCTCCTACTGAATCTATGAAATCGGTAGAATGAAACAAGATTAAGTCAGGTTAAGTGGCACCTAAATCAGTCAGACTGATTTCCTTATAGGCATGGGTCAATCCTAATCAGGTAAATGATCTGGATCATAAATGGTTCACTATATTGACCAGGTAAGTGAGATCGATGGGAGGGATATGCTATTAACTCATTAAAGATGCATCAATACGAGTAGCTTCCAATTAAAAACCATTTGATCGTTGATCTTAGAGCAACTTGCCAACTCACCTTGACATCATATGGTTAACCAATTTTGATTTGACCATCTAAGAGATTCATGCTCAACCACGGAGCCTAATCTACATCCATTTGGTTTAATCAAAAATATGGACATGATCAACTACAACTATTGTTTGATTTAGAGCATACTTAACCTAATCTAATCAATTTAGATTTGATCAAATATTCTTATAGTCCATTTGATTTAAACCTTAGGGTCTAACCCTTTATGGACCTGATTTAGCTAACCCATAAAGTTAAATATATTTCCTGTCATATATTTCGAATCATGCATCAGTTGCATTATTTAACTACTCATAATTCCTATATTTAGATCATACCTAAAAAGATTATGAATAAATATTTGACATTCAAATAAGACTCTCATATTTATGTTTTTATACTAAACATGCAATTATAATGCTTTTATACAACATCAATATATTAAATATAAATATTTTGAGAGTGCGGTACCGCTATACGTCATAGAATACCTCGTTGAATAGGGTAATTTGGATTGTTAATCCATCTATGACCTGATAGCCTGGTTATCCGTTTTAGCTATTATTACAAAATTAATAGGAGCATTAATTTACATGCAATAAATTAGATCAAGATGAAACCAGGGCTCTGATACCATTTGTAGGGAGAAATAATCTTCGAGGCATGCATATTTAATAATTTGATAATAATTATCATTGCGAAATTTTAAAGATTAAATATTAATCTATCTAACATGCATCAAGATCATATCTTTGCCTTATATATAGGATCGTTTGATCTAAATTATGCATATAAATAAAAACATCAAGATCATATCTTGATCTTCAAGAAGAGAAGTCATACTACTCGTCTTGAAGCCTGCCTTAAGATTTAGGGATCAAATCACTTACCTTAAGAACAGTAGGTAAATCCTTTGTGCTCTGCAGCCGTTCAATCGTCCGGCCTCTAGTATCGTCCATGCGAAGCCTCAAATGATCGGATTCCCGGGAGTGCTAGCTCGCGGAAAAATAACTTTGCTGATCTTGAATCCTTCCACTTGAATCTTCCTCCAAGATCTACCAAACTTTTGCTAACACCAGAATCACACCAGGATTTTGTGTTCTAACTCTTTAGAATTTCAATCCACGACATATCGTGTGTTGTTCTTTATCTGGTGAAGAATGTCCTCTAATTTATAGGCTCAATGTAGCCTTTAGCCCATTGAATTCTAACACTTAGAATTCTGCCGTTCGGTGAAAACCAAAGAAACGCAACATTTGGTTAATTCCGATGTTCGGTGAAAACCAAAGAGACACAACGTTTGGTTAATTCTGACATTCGGTGAAAACCAAAAAGATGTAAATTCTAACACTTAGAATTCATTGTTGGTTAATTCAAAGAGGTACATTAATTCCACATGAATTCTAACACTCGGAATTTCAATGGAAATGGTTTGGAGAAGATTAAATTAATATATTAAATTTTACATGAGAATTTAATCAAGTTATCTCATCATGTGAGATACTTATGCGAGGGGCTTGGGTTCGAGTTTTGGTTTAAGCTGATTTGAATTTATTGGACTAAACCTACATAGATCATGGTCCTAGCCCAAATCAAATTTGTCTAATCCTGAATCTGTTTAAATCCAAATCAAGTCTAATTTCAAATCAATATTTGAAATTGATTAGTCCTTCTAATAGACTTAAACCAAATTGAATCTTATTCATTTGTACTTAACCCAATTGAGATAATTCAATCAATCAAATTGATTAATTAAATCATATACGATTCTCAATCATTGATCAGCAAATAGATCATTCTAGGAAACTTCTATGCGTATGACTCTCTAGGTTCGAACCTAAGCCGGTAGCATAGGAACAACTTTTATACTAATCAATGTGCCCATCTAACAATGGAATCTGACATCCGGATAGGTCGAAGAGTTGCCGAGCAAACTCCAAGAACCCTAAGAAACAGTTACTGTATAATTCATCCTTTTTGACCATAAATGTTAAGGATGGCTTAAGAGCTTGTCAACTCTAATAGCAAATCCATATAGTGATTTCAACTTTAGTGATCATGTGACCTTCACATGAAGTGCCTTGGCCAAGATCTTGCTAAATTAAAACACAACCATTTCTCCTTTTAACAAGATAGGTCAAATTCCATCTTGATCCACAACTGACTACTACAAGTACTTGACTGCAACCAGTAACCTTTCGTAGCTGGATTAGAAATCCAGGTGGTTCGGCACCTAAGTACAATGAGTTGCTTGCAAGTCACCGGTTGTGATCTTCAGGTCTAAAGGATACTTATACCCATATCTTCTCGGATTAACTCTTGACAACAGAGTATCCAGAAATGAGTCACGTTCGAAGAAATGTACTTCTATACTTCAGCTGTATATCATACCAGTGTCTCTACACTCCTTGGTTAAGAGGACAACCAACAATATGATATACAACGTCCTATAATTGATAGTACTATGGCCCTGTTATAGTATATCATTGGTCGCGAACTCTTTTGAGGACCTTCAAAGATAAATCCTCCTTTATCATGAAGGAAGATCCTGAGGGCTTCATTACTATTAGGAGTTTTAAGAAGATGTTCTTATAATAAATAAACTGCTAAATAACTTTTATTAATATATTAATTTATATATAATTTACATTAGCACAATCATCAAATGATTGGCTTTAGGATACAATTCCCAACAAAGCCCCCAAAAGCTGGCTCGTCGACTGTCTGGCAGGGGTCTGGCAAGTCATTCTTCCACTATGGAGCCAGTGTTGCAGCATGAAGAATCTTCGAAGACGTTGGCTCAGAAGAAGGCTATGGCATGCCGAGAGGAAGGAAATGTGCCGGTTGGCACTGTAGATGGGTCACAGCATTCAGAAACCGATCGCTTGGTTTCTGAAGCTGTGAAGTCTAATGATGTTCAGATCAGTGATTATAACCCCTTCGCTTGCTTGGGGTCTGACAAGTGGTCAGGGTGACCAAAGTCCCGGAAGGACGTCCATCCTGGGCCGTCCAAGCTGGCTCGGCCTGTCGAGCTAATGTCGCAGAGAGTTGTTTCTAAAGCCTCCAAAGAAAAGCGAAAGCCTCCTTAGTGGGAAAGGATAGTTTGCAAGATTCCTTTGTTTTTTCGGCTTCCTTAAACCCATCTCGGGGGTCTATTGCCCTAAATGGGTCGGGGACGAAGAGGTCCCATCAGATCGATGAGCCGGGCCAGCGGACTGACACTGGGCTCACTCACTTGACTCAGTTGGTGGAGCCAGTCATGAAGATGGGGTCCTTCAGCTAAAGAAGGTTATTCAGTAGGAGGAGGAGGCTGAGGCCATGGATTCCTCCCAGTCCGAGGAATGCAGGGGTAAGGGGCCGGCAGTGGCTCCTCCTAAAGCTGATAATCATTCTGAAGAGATTTTGACTGGGGACAGGAGTGGGCCCCCCAACTCATCTATCTGAATGAAGATTCTGATATGGAATGTGCAAGGAGCTCAGAAACCTTCGTTTCGCTCCTCCTTTGGTAGACTTTTGCAGCTTCATGGATTTGATATTGCTATCCTTCTGGAAACTCGTCTGTCAGGGGATAGTCTTGCTCGCTTTCGGCGACAGGTTTCCAGATCTTGGGCTTCCTATGCTGTTGATTCTGTTGGTCTCTCTGGTGGCATTTTGGTGCTATGGCGAATGGACAATATTAGAGTTGATGCTTTTCACTGCTGTGGTCAGCAAGTTGCTCTAGTCATATCTGACAGTACTTCTGGCCCTTGGCTTCTATCGGGAATCTATGCAAGTATTGACTTTAGAGTGCACCATGTGCTTTGGGCTGAGACTCGGTCTCTTCTTGACCAGGGCCTCCCCTCCCTCATTGCAGGCGACTTCAACTGCATTGTGGAGGCTAATGAGAAGAAAGGAGGCAGACAGTATGTTGGATAGAGCGAAATTCAGGAACTTTATATCTTCTGCTGGCCTTTTGGATTTGGGGTTCTCGGGATTCCAATTCACTTGGTGTAATAATCATCATGGTACTGCTAGGGTCTGGGAAAGATTGGATAGGGCCTTGGTCACTTCTAATTGGCTCCATCTTTTCCTTCTACCTCGGTCACTCATCTATCTAGAATTGATTCTAATCACTATCCTATTCTTATTTCCACTGATGTGTCTCTTCAGCAGAGTAGGCAGTTCAGATTTGAGAAGTTCTGAACTTTCTATTCTTCAGCCAGGACCATCATTTCTTAGGTTTGGCGATTACCTATCAGAGGGAGCACCACCTACAGATTATCCAAGCGTCTCATCCTTGCCAAACAGACTCTCTAGATGGAATAAAAGGAAGGTAAGGTACATTGTTAAGCAAGTTAAGTAGATGGAGTCTATTATCTCTTCTCTGCAGACCAAAGAGGATCAGGAGGGTTTCCTCTCGGATTCTAATATATCGACCCTCAGGTCCAGCTTGGTTCTTCATCACTCTGCAATAGACTTTTTAGAGGCAGAGATCCCATATTCAATGGATTAAGGAAGGGGATAGCAGCACTCGATTCTTTCACCAAGCCACATTGAAACGTCGTGCAGTGAACTGAATCAGGCAGTTAGTTGATGAGGACGGCCATTTTCAGGAGGATGTCCACATGATCAGGGATCAGTTGTTCCACTTCTTTCAGTCTAAATGGTCTGAGCATTCTGGTGAGGGCAGGACGGGTTTTTAGGAGGATGTCCACATGATCAGGGATCAGCTGTTCCACTTCTTTCAGTCTAAATGGTCTAAGCATTCTGGTGAGGGCTTCCCTATGTTCCCTATTTCACCATCCCACAAGGTCTCTACTGCAAAGAATGATCTTCTGATTAACCTATTTCTGTGGAAGACATTTGTATGGCCTTATGGGATCTTGGCATCGATAAGGCCCCTGGGCCCGATGGGTACCCTTCTTTCTTCTTTCGCCACTATTGGGGTATTGTAGGCCAGGATGTCGTGCAAGCCATGCAGCTTGTTTTTCAGTCCAAAACCATCCCCTCTGATTGGAATCGAACTCTGATTACCCTGATGCCAAAATGCCCCAACGCCTCCTCTCCTCAGCACTAACGGCCTATCAGCCTCTGCACTACCTTATACAAGGTGTGTGCACGCCTTCTGGTTTCCCGTATGTGTTTGATGCATCGCCTCATTTCTCTGGAGCAGAGGGCTTTTCTCAGAGGGCAAAGTATTACTGACAATGCTCTGATTGCTCAAGAGTTCATGCATGACCTTCAAAGAGCGTCGGGTCATCAGAGTCTTATGGCGGTCAAACTTGATATGGAGAGAGCCTATGATAGAGTGAGCTGGGCTTTTCTGCGCCATTCCCTTCTTGAGTTTGGATTTGTAGAGCTTTTTGTTGACTGAGTTTTTTCCTGTATTTATCGGCCGTCCTTCTCTCTCCTTATTAATAGAGATGAGATGATTATTTTCACTCTGAGGTTGGGTTGAGGCAGGGGTGCCCTCTTTCTCTCTCTTTATCCTGGGCACTTTCCCAAGCTCAGGAAGGACATTATCTGGCCCCCTACTTTGTAGGGTCCCAAGGGCCCTCTATTTCTCATCGTATGTTTGCCGATGATTGCATTCTCTTGGGAAAGGCTACTATCCGCAATGCTACCACTTTTGCATCCATCCTGTAGTCCTATTGCGAGATTCTGGTCAGAAAGTTAATTTGGCTAAATCCTTGATTTGCTTCAGCCCGAGGATGAATCGTATAGCTATGGGGTCTATCTCTCAGATTATGGGTATTCCTATTCAGACTGATTGACTATCCTATCTTGGAATTCCTATTACAGGGAGACAGCCTCGCTGTTCCGACTTCAGCGATCTGGAGAGGAGGGTCTGCGATCGCCTGGATGGGTGTAGGTCACTGGACTTTCTATGATGGCGAGGATCATGCTTCCACGCTCTATATGTCTTGTCTTCCTCTCTATCTTCTATCTAATGCTGTCATCCCTTTGACTTGTTTGAGAAAGATCGAGAGATGCTTTCGGGAATTCCTCTAGGCCTCCACGCAGGATGGTCATGGTATCCACCTTCTGTCTTGGGACATTGTTTATATACCGATTGCTGATAATGGGCTTGGGATTTAGTCTCTCACTGTTAGGAGGGAGGCGCTAATTGCAAGTTATGCCGCGAGGTTCTTGCTGGATCTGCACTATTTGTGGAGTTCATTCATGCGGGCCAAATATAGTGACTGGAGTTCCTCCTCTTTGCTTAGGCCTACTCATGGGCAGTCTTTCTTCTGGAAAGAAGTCTGTCGGCACGCTCTAGCTATTCTGGACAGCATCTCATGGATGTTAGGTGATGGAGCTTCGATGGATGTTGTGCATGATATGTGGATTGTAGACCTCCTCCTATCTCGCTGGCTGACATTTGTTTGCACTGACATCCCTGATGGAATGAGAGTTTTTGATTTATGCGTCCAGGATCACATGGCATGGTCTTCCTCATTGGTGTCTAGTAACATCCTGAAAACCTTGTAATCTATGCCATTTTCAGTTGAAATGAAAGTCAGAAAGTTTTCTTGAAATATGGGTGTGTTGGCCTTTGATAAATGTAAAGAGAAGAAATTTTAGAGTAAATAAGTATATTTCTGAATGTTAATGAGTCTGATTTAAGAAATTGAGAGACTTAAGTTTTAATGGGTTTAAATCATAAGAAAAATCAAGTTTAGTTTGAGTTTTATCCTAAATGATGTTTTTAGTGGTTGGAGTCGATCCTAATCAGAGTGGAGTCGACTCCGGCACGGTTTTAAACTTTCGGCATGCTTAGGAGTCGACCCATGCAGAGCTGGAGTCGACCCCTACTTTTCAGGAGTCGACCCCTACTTTTCTGGAGTCGACCCCTATTTCTGCTGGAGCCGACTCCCAATCTGTTCGAGTCGACTCCAAGACGGCAGGTTTTTCTGAGTTAAATCTTGAGAAATTCATATTTAATCCATTTCAAGTCCGATTCGGATGCCGTTTGAACCGTTGGATTTCTAAAATCGAGTTCTTCAAGCTGGTAAAGTCTTTTCTTAGAAATACATAAAAGTATCGATTTAAGCAAAAAAGGATAATATGGGCTATAAATCTATTAAAAAAATGATATATCAGGGGCAAAATGGAAAAAGGCTCTGATGTCAATTGCTAATTGTGTTAAGGGCAACTTGGGAAAGAAAATCTAAGGGCAAAATATCATGGTTATAAGTGAGCCACGTGTTTTTCAAAAAGCATGCATTAAGAGTGTTTGAGGGCAAAAGGGAGATTTGGCATGCCTTAACCCTTAGTTTCCAATGACTTGGTCCCCAAGTCATTAGAGAAAAAGGGAAACGTGGGTTCAGCCAGAGAAAAGAAAGAAAGAAAGAAAGAGAGAAAGAAGAGGAAAAGAGAGGAAGAGGAAGAAGAAGAAGAAAAAAAGGAGGAAGGAAGAGAAAGGGAAAGGGAAACTTGGGGTTTGTGCTCGACTTCAGGTAAGCTATAGCTTCCCTAAATCTTGTATGACTTTAGATTTTCTTAGATTAGTGTATTTTGAGGTAATAGTAGAAGTAATCTTGAGTAGAGAAAGGATGGAAGAAAATAATGAGATTTAGAGGATAGATCATGTATGCATGCATGGTTCGTGGGAAAATCTCGTGTAGAGGTAATCCTAATAGCTATCGTATCTATATGTTGACGTAGGTCAAGAGGGTTATTCCAGGGAGCCAGAATACCAGAGTTGAGTACCAGTTGTACCAGTCGAGGAGTAACCTACTAAGATGAGTGGGTTTCTCATCTAGCAATGAGAAGTTAATTTGAGCTAGTATAATGAGATTAATACCTAGTTGTGGTATGTTATGTTTAGCAGAATATTACGTATGTTTTAAATATGAGAAATGAGAACCTAGTATATGATATTCTGATACATGAGTTTCGAGCATGAGTGTTGAGCATAAACACATCAGCATGAGTTTCGATGAGGGGATTTTTATGTATACATGGCATATTTGCATGAGCTTTACAATGATGTATGTATCATACTGAGCATCAGGCAGCTAGGGGCTGATCACCCTTTAGACTGTACTGTAGCATGAGCATTGCACACTACTATCGAGCCGGCACCTCCTTGCGAACAAATCGTATGATGAACCCCAGAATCATGGGTGAGTGCACGCTTAACCAGACCAGTGGGGCTGGTTATGAGCAGCCCGTGGGGGCATGAATCATAGCTCAGTGGAGCTGATTACTATATATAGCCCGTGGGGGCAGAGAGAAAACCCGAGGTTCCAGGGTTAAGGAACAAAGCACTTTGCCAGGTGAACCGCACGGGTAAGGGGTGCTATTTGTGCGGAAATCCTGTTGCTAGTCACGCACCCGATGAGAGTACACCTACGGAAGGGCGACTGTAGGGTGGTACCTCAGAGGCATTACACACACAGCCCAGCATCATGAGATCTAAAAGCATATGTTGTGATATAAAAGGGCCAATGGGCCAAATGGTTATCCCGAGAGGGAGAGCTTACTCGAGATGCCAATGGGCAAGCAGATCCCGATGGGAGTCTGGGTTGCAGATAAAGAATGCATATCTTCATATTGTAATGCATGGATTTTTATCTTAATGAGTTATCTTTCAGTGAAAAGTTATTATAGAGTATTTCAGTACTGATATGTTATTGAAGAATAAGCTACATTTTATTTTATCTGATATCATGTTAAAATGTACTTTGAGTTATACAAGCTAAATAGTATCAGCATACGATTGAAAATAAGAGGTTATGGTTCTCTATTTCTCCATAGTTAGATGGTTATCCAGTCACTGGGACTTAGGTCTATCCCTCTATGATTTAAATGTTCTTTCAGATCAGTGAGTATTTCTGCCAGGATCACAAGATAAGCAGGACAGAACCCTTAGTTGGTGACGCTTGCTGGGATGCAAGGGTGTGTAAATGCTGGCCTTGTATATGAGAGAGTGTGGTTCGATATTTGTATTTGTATATGTGTATGTGTACAGTGAGATGTAATGATGTTTTAGACCTTTTTGGATATGAATACGAGACTTATGTTTTGGAGAAAATTATGAGCATGATGTGTGCACTTAGGATTTTGATGTCGATTGTGAATGTGATATTGTAAACTGCCTGAGGAATGTCATGAAAAATATTATCTGAGCAGGTTGATGCTTGGTGTTGATTGAGTGATTTGTGTATATAATTGAGATGAAAATGAAAAGTTTTTAACAGGATGATTTCGTGTGTCTGCCACTTATGATAATTAGTTGGGGTTCTCTAGCTCTTTATGGAGCGCTACATAAACACTAGTAAAACTTTATCCGATTACCACAAGTGTGCAGGTGTGCTGTCGGTGGCCCCAGAGAGGAGGGGGAGCTGACATCTAGCTTCTTTGGGGACGAGCTATCTCGTCGCATTCTCTCTATTCCTCTCATTCTAGGTCCCACTTTTGATATTAGGGTCTAGAGGAGATCTTGTATGCCTCATACTCCTATCAGGGACCTCATTAAGATTTTCAGACCACGGCCTCAGCACTGGATGGAGTTGGCTTGGATCTGGCATCTATCTATCCACCATAGGGTGCGGCTATTTATCTGAAAGCTTGCTTGGAACGCTCTTCCACCTGCTCCTTGCTCTCTGGGCATGGGATGAGCATCCAGCCTACTTACCCGGTATGCGTCCTTAAGGAGGAGACGGTTGACCACGCTATTTTCACATGTCCTAGAGTAAGTCTGATATGGCAGTTATCTAGTGACTACCCTTGGGGTAGTGGCTCTAATTCCCATTATAGTTCTTTTTTGAGACAGATCAGGCAGGATGGGGAGAGATATTCATCAGCTGGTTTCTTCTAGGGCTTACACAACTTATCAAGGTGTGGTTATTCCGGAATCGACTGGTTTTCACTGATGAGATTGCTCCTGCCCATAGGATTGTTAGAACTACCTCCTTCTTATCCGTTGAATATACTTTCTATCAGAGTGTGCTGATTCTGCTAGCCCTAGCCATTGAGACTCCCCTGCTGCTTTAGCAGCGCACCATCGCACGGTATTCATATCTTGAGAGCCCCCACCTCTAGGGTTTGTTAAAATAAACTTTGATGGAGTGTTTGCGGTAGATGTGCCGGATCGACTTTTGTGATTCGAGGGTCGGATGGTCAGATGTTGGCGGTAGAAAGATTCAGCCTTCTTGATTCCTCGATGTCTTTTACTGAGCTGTATGCTGCATGGGCTGGTATCTCCTGTGCCATCCGGAGTATGGGCGCATGCAGTCTTATCCTCGAAGGGGATACTATTACTGTGATCTATTGATCCATCAGGAATCCTACGCGCACTTACCTACCACCCTTTGATTGGCGACATTCGTTCTATCATTCAAAGAATTTATTGCGCCTAGATTAGGCACATTTATCGAAAAGCCAACTCAGTGCCTAATTGGATCGTAGCCAGGATGACCTCTGGATCACTATCAAGGCGGCCTATCAATTAGGTACTTGAAGCTGAAAGCAGGACGATCCTTGCTCCCTATCCTTTTTTAAATTTTATATTCTGATATATTAGATTTGGCTCATTCTAAATTGGTATGATTATCTGTTTATATAAAAAAAAAAAAGGTGGAGGAAGAGGAGGAGGAAAGAAAAGAAAGACCCCCTTAGTCAAAAGCAGATTGAAATTTGGGGCAATTTCGTGCTTGGATCGCATGCACCGTTTTCGTTCCTCCAATTGATATTTCTCCCTTTTAGAGTCGATCCGGACCTGCGGATGGACATTTAAAATATAATATTTTCCATCAATGTCCTGGGATGGCTCAGTCCAGGTCAAACCCCACATCAAGTCATGGACAAGTGCGGCCACGGATAGCCATCTATGTTGGCGGGAGAAGATCAAGTCAGCCGTTCCTTCTCAACTCCAAGATCCAAATCAAACCCTAATATTTATTCTGTGATCCTTATCGGAACCGGATCACAGAATCGCAACCTTTCAAGAAGCAGAGCTCGTCCCAAGCTCCTCCATTTCCTCAAATCAAATCGGAGGGCCAAAACAAATCCGCCAGACGCCGCCGATGAAACCCTTCTCTCCCCACGCCCGTTTCTTTTCCTCTCTCGAACAGGTAGTACTAATACCATACCAATACCACAATGCCATCCCCAATCTCTCCCTCTCTTCTCCACAAACTTTGTTTTTCTCGCAGGTGGAGGATCGATTGGCATCGGAGACGAAACGAACCAAACTCGCAACGGAGACCTCTCCATCGGCGGACCCGCTCAGCTCCCCCATCTTTCTCGAACCCCCGGCCGGCCCGAGCTCCATGCCGCCCCGCCTCCAAGAAAGCAGCAGCGGACCTCCGCTCGACTTCTTGTCTAGCTCCCCGCACCTACTAGATGAAGACGGCCGCGGCGGCGGTGATGAAGATGGCGAGGCGGCGGACGACATCGAGCAGCTGATGGCTCTGCTGGGCCTGTCGGCAGGGGAAGACGAGGAAGAAGGAGACGGCGGCGCCGAGAGTTGCTGTGACTGTAGCGGTGGCGGGGGTTCTACTCCAGGATCGCCGGCGTGAAGGGCCCCAAATGCGAGAAAGAGAGGCGAAGGCTGGATGGCTGGATCGACTACTACTACACCGCAGGTGATGACGGGGAGAGGAGAGAGCCGGCGAGGTTGGCTCACCTGCTGCTGGCCAAGGCTGCGTACTTAGGCTGGGGTCGGGAGGATGGTGAAGATGGACTTGGGGCGATCGCGTTCCCGGACACCGTGAAGGAATTTTTAGAGCACGACCCACCTAGAAGAAGATGACAGGAGAACAAAGCAAAGAGGATTAGGGTTGGTTCCTCTCGTCCTTTTCTTGGCTTCCATATGAAATTTAGGCCTTCTTGTTTGGACTGGCTGTTACGCTACCTTTGAGTAGCCGTTGCTCAGCAGCTAATCCAGAAGGTCTTTGAATTGTCCAAGGTTAGCTTTTTAACTTTGAACTGGTTTTATATTTATTTTGCCACTTCCTGGTAAGCTGCAATTTACAAGCAAATATCACCTGCAATGTTGAAGAGAACACGAAAATCCCATGGCTATCACAAAATTTCACAAGATTTTCGGAGGAAGTTCTTTATTAAATTTTAAAAAACCCTCTCTATCCAGATGTTTTAAACTTCGAACCAACTTGTAATATTGTCCAAACAATTTGTCTTTTATAACGTGCTAAATTCATATCATAGATATTTCAAGAAAATAGAAGACCCGGACCAACGTGCTAAATTCATATCATGCATGTATGTAGAACTTATCACCCATTGAAGCTAAATAATTTTTATTTTATTTCTGGAAAAAAAATAAAGCATGTACCGAGGCCATTAGCCCCATCGATCTGCCTTCAACAAGAGATTTGTGAACCACCAAAGAATTTACATCCTCTCACGTCCCAAAGTATATCACTTGCTCGTGTGAATAGCTCCATTCTTTCTCCACAAGTGTGCTGAAGTTCATTGTTAGCTTCAGACCATAAAGAATTGTTTCCATGCGTATGGCGACCAGTATCTTGAACCAAAGCATTCAAACTCTTCTTAAACATTAGGATCACTACCTGTCATTACTGTTGATGCAGTCACAACATAACCAGCTTAAGCTCAAATTGCTATTGAAAAATATAAATTAAACAGAGCACCGGATTTATGGCATACCCATGGAGCAGGAATGTGAAGAAGCAGTGAGGAGATGCAGTATAAGAATACCGCAATAGTTACTCCTCCAATAAAATTTTGTAATAGCCGCCTGTTGTCTTTACTTGGGATGAAAGCTACCTTTAGTGAATTTGTGAGATCAAAGAGCCTATATGATATCTGCAACACGAGCAATGTAAGAAAATTTTGAAATTGAAATATCTCAACAATTATACATATCCAGGGAGGTTTACTTACAAAGAGATAAATTGCGCTCGTGAGCATGAAATTGAGCAGTGGGTAATTTGGAATGAAAGAAAGAAGCCATTTGGGCTGACCGTTAGGCCTGCTTGACCTGCAGTTGTAGCATGGAATCACAACCAAAGGAAATGGGGATGGCAGTTCCAAGTACTTGGCCGAAAAACAAGCAAAGCAAGTAGTTGGTATGTCTGCTAAAATAACTAGTAGAATTTGGTCTTCAAGTTATGAAAGCTCAACAGTAATCTCGGTCAGGCCAATTTTAGTTTGTGTTCAAATTTCAGAGTCTTTAGAAATGAATTATTTAATATAAGAACAACAGGCAACATGCTTATTTTAGCTTCTAATCTATATGTGCATAATTAAGCTGCAAGAAAAGGGGTATTTAGTTCAATTCTCATGTGAGTGCAAATGACAATGCGGCCCTGCTCCCGTAACAAAATGCATGCCGAAAAACTAAAAGGATCCAAGTGCCAGGCCATAAGAGAGGATCATATGAGATTCTCTACACCAGCAAAAAAAGAGCATTTGAGCCTGACATGCATGACATCCTGATCAAGCTTTCACCTCTGGCTCCGATTAGACATCCCATTCTGACTTGAAGAAGCGTATGATTATCTATTTTGCAAATGGCTCTGACAAGCACAGAATGCATCTAGTAAAGCATCAAAACATCTAGCAGCTAACATTATACCATATAAGACGTATGATAGCATGATATGCTGACATAAAATATAGATGAGAATATAGATTAGGTCAAAGCACTATCATTATTGCTGTTATATATATAAAATATAATTTTTATGATGAATTCTCAGAGTAAAAAGCCAGATAATGCATTAGGAAGAGCAGGACTTCTTTAGCATTGATACCTCAGCCAGATATGAATCTGTGATATATAGGTTTCCAAGGTGATTTTGCCAAGCCACCTGAAAAAGGTGGTCCATGTGATTCATTAGGATGTTAACTAAAACAATTTAGGCATTCTAAAATTTTACAAACGAAAGCAACTTACGCAAATAAAGTCAACGAGTAACTACGGAGTTGCTGGGTGAAATTTCGCAGACAAATGTAAACACTGGCATATAGAAACCAGAATTACAAATTAATAGAGTTTATACATGATTTATGGTTGAAAAATAAACAGAAAACTTTTGAAATGTATAAACTTCTCAATACACACGTGATGGGGATCCACGAAGTGTATGGATGGAACTTATTGTATGCAACCTTGTCTAGCTTGTAGATATATTCATACCACAAACAACCAACCTACAAAAAATAAAAGAAATCATCATTTTATGTGTGAGACTAAAGAATGGATGCTGCTGCACAGGATCATGCGACTCACCAGCAAAGAAACAGATACAATGATTGTCTTGATTGTCAGTCTCAGCTTGGTTTCTGATTCTTCTAATTTCTCCATCCATCTCTCAACCTATTTTGGAAGGCGATTGAAAAAATCAGCAACTAAAAGAAAACCACTCAATGTCTACATGCCCATCAAATATAGATGTATACATTCATTCAAGAAGGTACATCTGCCTGCAAGTTAATATACATGGACAACTTGCATATGACGCAAACATTATTGCCAATCAAGCTATATAGCATATTTAAAAGAAAACAAATCAATTTGTTGCCAGTGTTATAATACTGACTAATAACAAGCGTCTAGGAAATTTACATTCGGATGATAGTAAGCATATATCATTCCAATGATCCAAATGTAGCGGTCGAGGCCAGATCTAAAATGCCACTCATGCAAGAGAGGAAGATTTGCCTTCGAAGGATCTGGGTCTTTGTATCCTGCATCCGGCAAACATTAGCAAATTTTCACTAATCGAATAGATGAATGGTACAGTGGATGATGAAGAATGATTTGACAGGTTAGTGAACACTGACCTACTAGAAAAGTCAAAGGACTCCATAGAAGATAAAAAACTCCTGGAACTTCCCAAATCACAATCACCATCAAAAAACAGGAGATGATCTTCATAGCCATCACTGATCTGGTCTCATTATATTTATTAAAGATGCCCAGTGTCCCATATACCATAAGAGTGAAAAGTGTGTGCATGGGACAGATGTAATACAGCATGTAGTCATTGTTTAGAACAATGCAACAAAAAGCTACAAAGAAATTCAGGCGCCACATCATCTGCAAATGAAGAGGTAATTTGTTTCAATATTAGTAAGATGAGAGACCACTATATAAAAGACGCATCCATTTGCCAGATGAAGACAATCTGAAGTGATGAAATAATCAGTAAGGGACCTGAGCAAACCGAGCAATGCTAAAATCCTTCCGTATGTAATAATAAGAGAAGTTCCCAAATCCAGTCATCCAAACATAAGCAGCAATGAACAGCCGTATTGCATTGTATAATTCTGTGGCGGCAAAGTAGTGGTACATCAAGAACAATACCTGGGAGAAGATGAGAGAGTAAATAATGAACGCCTGAAATTTTTCTAAGAAAGAAACAGTGACTAAACTGCTGCAGGATCAGCTTTGGAGTGCAAAAACCTGCACTCATCATAATATACTGCTGATAGCATTTTTCAGGCTCTGAGGAATCATGCAATCATCAAGAATTTAGGATAGAATAAAAATATTCAATCTATTTAGAAGTTCGCTGCTATCAATCATTTTCTAATTATTTAATAACTAAATACATCAGAATCATTGCAAAACAAATTAGGCATATGAAGATATTAAATATATTTAGAAGCTCATTGCTATCGATCATTTTCTTATTTTATAAATATGTCAGAATAACTGCCTAACAAATTATGTATATATAATCTAATTCTCTAACATTAGAGTTTGGGGACTCAAAGCTCACAGTTTATAGGGATAATTGGAGCTTACCATACTTTTAAGTACTGGAAATCGTGCCTTGAACAATTGACAAGTGAAAAGCAGTATAAACCAATTAAGCAAAATCGCATCACAATAGTGGTCCTTTTCATTTTATTATTAGTCTCAGAGAGCAAGTACATTATAAGTGAATAAAAAATTTATTCAAATAGAACAATGTAGTGCTGACTCTGAGTTTTGATTGTTTATTGTTCTAGTTACCTCTCCATTTCTTCTAGAATCTTTTTTACCCAAACACTGCTGATGAACCACTTTCATGAATTAGGAAGAATACATCACTATAAAATTGAATAATGCCACTGTTAAACTAAAATTTTTGTATAAATTAAAATCATACATTGTGCTTTCAGAAAGACTATTATTAAGACAAAAGGCATAATGGACAAAGAATTTACAAGTCACCAACCTGCATCCAACCTTTCCATTCCTCTGTTTGATGCCGATTTAAATAAAGTATGGATTTGCCAGAGAATGCTGATCTATCATGGTGCTTCTTGAGAGAAGTGAGGGCTGAAGCTATGATAAGAAGGATGTAGAGAAAAAGAAAAAGATCACGGCTGTAGCTCTGCAAGGTAAAGTCACACATTATACCTTATGAGGCCAAAAAATGAAAGAGATAACTTGATTAGAGCTCTAGATTTTCATGCATAACATTAGGATGTCCTTGACTTCACATTGCCTAGGCTAAGCTTACTAACTACAAGATATAATATTACTGTTATAGTTATAGTTCAACAGGCGGTGCGAAAAGCAAAAATAACTGATTAACACAACAAAGACAAAGCAAACAAGACTAAATCGAGTTGCAGAAATCCTATAAAAGTTGGCTTGTGATGGTAAAGCTTACAATATCTTCATTGCTACAGTTGGCTAATGTAATGTTAGATACCTAAAACTGATACAATAAACAAAGACTTCCACAACATCCAAGCAACTACTCTTCAAAAGCTAAATAGAATCAAGTTATGAGTAAGTGCAACTAAATTTCTGCTTTTAGTTTATTTTACCATATTAGCAATATAGACTTTTTCTCCTTTCCAATAATGCACTTTGACTAACATAAAATGACAATAAACAAGGAAAATTAGTTATATGAAGTTTCAATCCAAAAAACATAATCACAATGTTCAATCTCTCTCCAAGCTTTTAGTGATATTATATGTGTATGTTTTGCCAAAGTAATGAATATAAGAACTTGCCATATTTGCCAAAAAAACACACTATATAATAAAGGATGGAATTTCTGCAGATATATTCTAAACAAGTTCTAGAAATTGAGAAATAAGTGGGATAAATTGGTAAGAGGAACAGCAAGGGTTTGTCTCAGGGTTAGAATAATAGCATGGAAGGAAGTTGCAAGTAAGGATTTGAAGCTAAAAGGATTTACAAAGAAGGTGAGATATTTGGATATATATGATGGGGTCTGGCAAGACCTCACAAAATTTAAGTAACCATCTAACTCAGAAAACCCAAAACATATACTGACACAAGATGCAACCTGAACACACCCAACAAGGGTTTGTCTTTCTTCTACTCCACTATCTATCTAATGGCTTCCACAAGATCCAATCTTTTTTTTTTCACCTTGCCCTTAAAGATATAAATATGCAACTAAATCATATTGGGTACAAGTACATCTTGAAAGGTGCAATTGCCTGATCTCCCTGATCAACCTACTAACACGTAAGGTTGAAAAAGGACTGATGGTGATTTCCCCTTGAACATTTGTCGGATACACTCCTTTCCTTATTTTACATTTAGTCCTCTATCTCTACTAAACTTGACACTTCCTTGACTTCTTGTCATTGCCAAATCTTCTTGAATCCTAACTATATGATAAGGCCTTAATCTCCTAGTGTGCCATTTAATGTGACCTCTGTGGAGTACTAAGTTGAAATGTGATATTGGGTTTCTCCACAAGGTATCAAAGCATTGAAAAGGACGCAGTTTTCAGGCTATGATATACCAAAGTGTGAAGATGCCAGCTGACCAAGCTGGTAAAGTCTCTTGGTGGTGGTACCGAGAGGCTTAGTGAAATTGACAGGGGCATTTAGAGAGGGCTACCCCACAACATTATATAGCCCATTGCCTGTGTGCCTCTTCTAACAAACAAGAAAAAAAGACTAAAATGAACATAAGTTCCGGCAAAATTGACCTAAGTACCTACTGTAACGACTGTCACATACACACATGCAGAAAAAGAAAGAAAAAATTATATATGCAGAAAGCATGTAAATAAGCAAATCCCATGAGCAAAGCATATGCCACACTATCATGCATATATGTCTACTCAAATAATAAAATTATTAAAAATCTATTCAAATCTTTTCAAGTAATTTGCTATAGGACAAAAGCCAAATCAAACATGGCCATACTTAATTCATACACCATCACCATTTAGAATTACTAGCAAAAGCATGTCGCTAGATCATTGAGAAATATTTTCAATTTTCAAGATAGAATTTCTCTTCAACAATATCAGGTTGCCACGATAAATATGGCTATCAGATGAGTTCAATATCATTGACAGTGTGTCAGAAAGCATTGGAAGAACAAATTGTGGTGTGGCTTTATCATTTGATTTCTTATAGGTGATGGTAGGGTTTTATATACCAAAAAATGCACATGTAATCCAGCAATCATAAGCAAAATGTTTTGTATCATACTAAAATCAGTGACTAAAGAACACACCTTTTTAGATTCTGAGAACAGATTAGTCCGATCACATAAGTAGAAGTAAACTAGAGTGGCACCAAATTCCGACCTGCATAGTTGAGTGGTTTAGATCATGAAGCTGGGGAAATACATTGTTAAGTATTTGCCTGCAATGCTGAATAATCTTACATGGTTCTCAATAATGCTCGATTTTCAAGGAAAAATGACTCATCCCTTCTTATGAGCCTACAATACATACTACTGTCAGAAATTATAAACCTCTGGTGTTTGATGAATCATATTCACTGTAAGCAGATATTTTTCTATGTACTATGAAATAACCTGATTAAATTTGCTCGGACAGATGAATTCTGAAATTTTGCAGATGCTGATTTTGATAGGCCTCCTTCAAGCAAAACAGCCCGATCATCTTCCTTGACTGTTTCATCTCCTAACTCTGCCAGACTGACATCTGAATGTCTGCAAACCAGAATCAAAGGAACTACTAAGAGGTACAGAATCATCACAGCCATCTGAATCAATAATTAAAGCATGAGATTTTCATGGTGATACAAATCACGTCAGCGCTGATATGGCTTGATCCCGTATGATTTTTGTCATAAACGAGCATTAAAATTAGAAATCCACCACCATGGTACAATATGTTGTAGATTTTTTTTTCCGCTTCTAGCAATGCTAAAATTATTTTCTCTAAGCTCTGATTAAACTGGTCAGATATTTGATTCTCATCTTATATTATTATCACTGACTTAAGTAGCAAAACTCTATCACTGACTCATTTATATAGGACCCAAAGAGAGTTCTCTTGATGCGCAAAGGTTATGGAAGGTCTTTTAAAACTTATAGACTGATTTTGGCTAGAAAGTTGGACTAAGAAAAAAGAGATACCCATAGCTAGCTGTGAAAAATATGTGAAAAAGTACATGAAACTTTTCACCATCATGCAAGAGAGCAAGCAGACCTATACATCAAATTAAGGAAAAACATTTTGCTTGCCACCAACAACAATAACAACTAAGCCTTAATCCAAATCTAGTAGGAGTCGGCTACATGAATTCTTTTTTTCTATTCACCTTTGTTTTGCATTATATTTCTGTAAGATGCAAAAATTTTAGATATTTCTTTATCACTTTTTCTCATATAATTTTCAGTCTACATCTACCTATTTTTCTTTTTACATGTATCAAATCACTCATTTACATAGATATATATTTAAGTCTACATTGCACAAGACCAAACTACCTAAGTCATCTTTTCCTTAATTTGTCTTTGATTTATGCTATCCCCACCTTTTTATAAATGACTTCATTTTTTATTCTATCTTTTCTTTTATTACCATACATCCATCTCAACATTCTTATTTCAACTACATTCATGTGCTTTTCTATGTGTCAAACATTTTGCACCATAAAGCATAGCCAGTCTTATGGCTATCTTATAATTTTTTTTTTCGACTTGGCAGAAGCTCTACTATAACATAACATTCCAGTTGTATTTTTTCATTTCATCAAACCTACTTTAAACTTACGGATAACATCATTCTTAATCTCTCCTTCCCCTATAAATAATATCCTAAATCTTGAAAATGATCATTTTTAGAAAATTCATGATCCTCAATTTTTTAATCTACATTCATTTCTATTTCTAATTGTACTAAAATTACATTTCATGCATTCTGTCTTTGTCTCACTTAACCTAAACATTTAAATTCTAATGAATTTCTTCATAATTCTAACTTAACTCCAGCCTTAGCATTATCCACTAGCACTATATCATATACAAATAACATGCACATGGAATATCATCTCAAATATATCTATAAGTTCATCAATAAATAAAGCAAAAAGATAAAAACTACGAGTAAAACCTTAATATAAATCTATTTTAAAGAGAATTCATTAGTGTTACCATTAGTAGTTTTTACATTAGTAAATGTTTCTCATATATATCTTTATTATATCAATATATCTAATGGATGCTCTTTTCTTTTCTACCACTAACTACAAGATTTTTCTAAGGACTCTATCATATGCTTTTCTTCTAAATTAATAAAAACCATATAAAATTTTGTCCCTTTTCTCTATACTTCTCCATTTAACCTCTTAAAAGGAAAATAGCTTCTATAGTTGACCTTCTTGATATAAAACCAAATTGATTTTTTATATTTTGTAGTACATCTCAACCTATGCTTAATTATCATATCTCAAAGTTGCAAACTATGACTCATGAGCTTGATACCATGATAGTTAGAATAATTTTGAATACCTCTTTATTCTTAAAATTTGGTACTGCAGTATTTTTCTTCCATTTATGAGACATTTTCTTAGTTTCTAAAATCTTACTAAATAAATTTCTCACTTAAGTTATACCAGAGTTGGCTAAACATTTTCAAACCTCAATAGGAATCTTGTCAGATCCCACAACTTTCATATTTTCATCTTTTCATAGCCTCATTTACCTTAAATGTACTAATTTTATGAGTACATATATCATAACTCTATCCTCAATAAAATTAGCAAGGCATGCTAAATTATTTACATAATTTTTATTTAATAATTTAATAAAATAGCTTCTCTATCTTTTTTTGATCTTATCCTTCTTAACATAAATATTTTGATCATTATCTTTAATGCATTTAATCTAAAACATATGTTTAGTTTTTCTATCTCTTAATCTTGGAATTCTATATATATCTATGTTTTTTTATCTTTAATTTTTAACTTACATATAATTCTACGTAGGCCTTACATCCAACCGTCCATACCATCCTTTAACTTATTTCTTAATTATCTTATAATTTTCTTACACTTTTCTATTTTTACATTTAGGTAGTTTTCTATAGCCACGCTTTATTTGTCTTAACTGTTAATTAAATTTTCTATTCCACTACTGAGTTTTCTTATCATATGGTCCTTTTCCTTTTGATTCACCTAACACCTCTGTGCTACTTTACTAATACTATTAACCATCTCTTTCCATATGGTTTTGATTTTTTCATTATATTCCATTTTTCTTTCATCATCATTCTATCCTTAAAAGCTATTAGTTTCTTTTCTTTCAAATTCCACCACCAAATCCTTAAACTCTTATATTTTTTGTTTTTCTCCTATATTTTCTAATACATACGTTAATAACCATCAATATATACTGTGTGGTCAAACTTTCATATGCTATAATCTTACAATCATTGCAAAGCACTCGATCAATCTTTCTATTAAGAAAAAAATCTATTGGACTAACATTATCTTCACTTTTAAAAGTTATTAGATGAGAGTTCTTTTTAAAATATGTGTTGGCTAATACTAAATCACACATCATTGCAAACTCTAAAATGACATTTCCTTCTTTATTTTTATTTTCAGATCTAGAACCTTTACGTACTCTTTCAAAACTTATATTATATTTTCCAACATGTCCATTTAAATCTTCTTTAATAAATATTTACTAAATTTTTTTTGAATTAATTCATCCATATTCTCTCAAAAACTTTGCTTTATTGTATTATCTAAGTCTACTTGAGGAGCATAAGTACTAGTAATATTAATTGACTCCTCATTTAGTACCAAATTAATCAAAATTATTTCATCTTCTATCTTAATCAAAATTATTCCATCTTCTATCTTCTTAATATTTACAACTTCATCTTTTAGATTCCCATTTATGATAATTTCTACATCATTTTTATTCCTATCTTTGCCTGTATATCAAAGTTTAAAATCATTAATCTCTTTTGCTTTTTCTTTTATCTACTTAATGTCTTGAAATGAAGCTACATTAATTCTCCTATTAGTCATTGTATTTGTAAATTTCAATAATTTTTCTATTAATGACCCTATATTTCTGGTTGCTAAATGTATTTTATTTTTTATTTTTTATTTTTATTTTTTTGGACTAGCTTCTTTGCCCATACTCATTCTGGAAGGTGTAAGAACCTTTGTTTACTTTTTACCATATCCAAAAGATGATATGGTGTGTCACTTTCAAAAACTGCCTTAGCTACCCATGCAAAACTTTCCACTGCACCAGGATCAATGTGGTACATTGCTTCCGGAGATCACCTAGCTTTAATGATTTTTTCTATTGGATTCATGTTCATAGGGTATGACAATAATTTTACGCTGGCCATCAGCCTACTGCAAACATTTTGCTTGTACATTATGATTGCATTTTAAAAGATTTAAGAACACTAATCATGATTTAATGATCTCAATTTGTAATAAACATCTTACACTTTTGAAGGAGAAGATGATTTCTTGTACTCAAGTATCTCTGCATATACCCATGAAACAAGCACAAGGGCGAAGCCAAAGAAAAAAGAAACCTGTGCAATAATAAAATGCCACTATTAATGACCCAAAGACAAATATAAGCATAGCAAAGGCATCTTTTACATCTATCAAGATTTATGCATCGGAAAGCTAATTGTTACAACATATGCAAGATCAGAATTTTTTAAATTGTCAGGTGCAATGACAAGTTGAATATTTAGGAGATATTTGGATGGTCAGCTAACTTTGGCCATTTAATAAACCATGAGGTGGTGGGAAAGAAAAATATTTCAAGCCTTCCATTCAGACAAGGAAAGGAGGTGAAGGAAGAGAGATTATGAGGGTGGGAGAGTCCGCTTACACAGTCCCAAAATATGCTGGATTACATAGTTGGAGGCTCTAACTTAAATTTAGACAGTAAACCAATGAGCCCTGTAACACAGACAAACTGTTTCTCCAGTCCACAATTGCTGAAAAACTAATGAAACATTTTGGTCCAGGCCTGAATTATTTTGTGGTTAACCTCACCAGACTTCTTTCTTCAGGTCTTTGGCATACTACATAAGCCTCTTTCTCTATTTCCTAACTTTAGTCACTCTTTTTCCTCCCTTTAGCCAACAATCATTAAAATTATAAGTGCATACTTAGGTCCCTATATGCAAGACTCCCTTTGTAGCACATCAATTCACCAAACATTGGCTTCTCTTGGTATATATGATACATGAAAGTAATTAAATTGCTGGACCAGATCACAAGCCTCTTATATATCGATCTAAATTTCAGTGGCCAAGAGAATTTTTCATGAAGATATTGACAATATTGAAAGGATTCTACATCTTCTCCAACCCTAGTTGTTTCAGTCACATCTTTTCAAACCGAAAAAGTTTGGGTCACCATCATCCCCACATATGTCCAAATAAGGTTTTGAATCCTGTGCGATGGGGCCATCTTGTTTTTTCCTTAAAAAGGAATGCTTAGTCATCGCAGCATGTTCGGACACTTGGGATGATGGATATCCCAAGATACATTGATTGAGATGCTGGGATGATGGCAAGATGGTTCTGTCCCAACATTTAGGAGGTAAGCTATTTCCGCATTTCACGGGACATCCAACTGAGATTTGAAATCGTGTCCAAAATAGCAAAAAAATGGTCAGAGACAAGCCTCACTAAGCCTACTTAACTGTGCAAGGGCAACGACCAAGCAAGATAGCAAACCTGTCAATCTAATCAAAGTGGAATGATCTTTTTTTTTTTTTTGATATATAAGGTGGAACCTGCATTAAAAATTGCTTCCATTAAAACTTATAAAAGATATGTCGTGTGCAGGTCCAACAGCTCTTTTTATCATTGATTTTTGTTTTAAAAAATATAAATTTACTGAACTTTGCAAAATTTTGGATGAAACATCCTGGCCAAAGCCTGGGTGAAGCACCGATCATTAATCCTACACCCTTTAGAAAAGCATGCTTTTGTTTTGTAAACAACCAAGAAATGCATAGGCTACAATTTATTCGAACTGTCAGCATTAGAAGGGTTCACCATGGCCAAAATACAAAGCAAATCACATAATCATGGACCAAATTTAAATATGAATCTGTTATGCTATGTCTTTAGTATTTTTACCCTAGAAATGTGTAAAGATACAAACTGTAATTGTCACTGTAAGAAAGAGTACACATCTCATCAAAATGAACAATGTCAGAGTAACAGGAAAAAAGAAATACCATACTAGACACGGCAGTTCAAAATATCATGTATATCCAACAATATCATAGCTAAATTATCCATAAAATGTGTATTTGAACTGAAACAGATGATCAATCCACATATCATAGTGCTTGTCAATCCTACATCATAGTGTTTTTCAATCCTATTTACTTTATTTAAGTTGCTAACTCAATGGTATAGTACTATGCTTTTAAGTGTAGCTATGGGTGAAAGTGCATACTTACAACAGAACCCTTCTTTTGTTCTTTCTCTACTTGTGAAATAACTGAGATGAATGAATCTTTGACCATAAAAAAATTCTATCATTTTCTTTCACATGGATCTTGCTTTATAGAATCAATTATGAAAAATAAAAACAATAATTATTATGCCAGTTATTTTAATCTAGTCAACACAAAAAATTGGAATTTTCCTTTTTTATGTTATTTGTCCAAATCAAAATTGTTAAGATGTACTTTATCTAACAAAATCAATCATCAAATGTTTCAAATTTGAAAATCACGAATAAGAAGGCAGCAAGGAGATAATTTGTGCAGATTTTGCAGACTCTGCTTTGGGACTAGAATGTCTGTCTATTTACTTCTTAAACCAGAGAACTTTATCAGCATTCTATCACTATTTTTCAAGATTAAAGGCTAGTTAAAATGAGTCATTTCGCGATTAAGGGTTTCCTCAGTTTTAGATGAGACAGAACTATTGCGTTGGTTCCACAGAAAGAATAAATGAATCCTAAATGCCGTTAGCAAGTGCTGGGAAGAATACCTGCCACCTCTTTACTTGGTCCTAAACGGGTGGCACCTCGGTGCATTGACCTTTCAGGATCATGTTGCTATATCATATCTAAAAGGGGGGGAAAAATCACAGGTGCTAGAAACTTCCCTCTTTATTCTGTCACACTCTTATAAAGTTTATTCCCACCTGCTGGATGGAAGATAGATTGTTTTCGTTGGCTAGTTGTTTTTCTGATTCTTTGTTCAGGTGGAGCTTCCAAGTCATTCTTTTTATGAATCTGTCATACTCGAATCCAACGTTGAAGAAACTTTTTTTTTATTTGGGAGTTTTTTCTGATTCTTTGGGAAGGACAAAAAATCATAGTGAGCGTTAGGGCTAAAACTCAACACAGTAGCTTGTAGAACCAACCAAAACCTGCTACAACTTCAGCAAACATCAATATATCGAACAAGAAGAAACGAAGCGAAGAATGAAACACGCACTTCCCCAGGAGTCCACGGCCCGGACTCCACCATCTTCTTTCCTCTGAGAAAGAGTGATTTAAAAAAAAAAAAAACCCAAAGAAAAGAGAAACGAGAGGTTATTAGACGAACCCAAGAAAGCTGGAGGCAATTAAAATCCAAGAAAAGCGATACCAGGGCAAATTACCTCAAACCGAGCGAGATCCGATCTCCTTCCTCTCCCCCCTATTCCGCTATCGTTCTTGTCCTTTTTTTGGGAGAACTCGAAGCGAATATTGGCGTCGGGTGGGGGAGAGCGGATTTAAGCCTAGATAAGAGAGGAGGAGGAGGAGGAGGAGATCTGAAGCAAAGGGAAAGGGGGTGGGAGAGACGTCGGGAGGGCGGTCGCTGTCGCGGAGGAGGGAGAAGCAAGAGGAGCGGGTGGGGGTGGTTGTGCTTGCGGCTTCTTGCTTCACTGGCCCTCGTCCGGTGAGGAAACAACCGGTCCAGAGAGGGTGCGGTGGGTATTGCGATCCTCGGACCCTGAATCTTTTGTCCGAGGTGGCCTTCCTTGCATATTTTTAGACAAAATCACGCTGATTGGATGCGACGGGCGGGGTCCCTTTTGCGGGACGGACGGACGGTGCATCATGTCCCAGCCTTCGTCCATCACGAACGGATGTTTTTTTTTTCGCAATAGTAGGAGGATCCATTACGAAGAAAAAGACAGCCACTTGAGGATGAACCAAGTACTGCAGAGTTCACCGCAGAGGATTTTAGATCCCAAGACACATGATAACAGATTAATAGGATCCATCCAATACAACTACATATTCATGGGGATGGCGGTGATTGGAGAATGAAGGCCCCCCAAATCTATGGACAAGTGGAAAGTGTCCTCGCCCTTGCATTTTTCTCTCAATTCAACAAATATTATATATATATATATATATATATATATATATATATATATAAGATCCTAGTCCCAATTTTTGTTATTGAAAATATTAATAAATAGTTGTCATGAAGAGCATCAAAAGAATTTTTGGAAAGTGGATGAAATAGTTTGGACCTTATTTGTTTGTTCTTCTAGATAGGACTTGTAATATCTTCATGATGTGGCTGATCAAGCCCCATTAGGATTTATTACCCGGATGTAATAACCCAAGAGGGGGTGAATTAGGTTATTAAAAATTAATTACTATTACAAATATGTGCTTTAACCCTAATTCGAAATTACTTGGCAGCGGTGTAGTGAAGTGCATATAATAAAAATAACACAAAAAAATAGGCAACCACAAACACAAGAGAATTTATAATGGTTCGATGCTAAACCCTGCACCTACGTTCACTCCTCAAAATACCCTTTGGGAATTCTACTAATCGTATCACAACGATTACAACCTCTAGCCTTCCCCGACTAGCCCTCTTATTTTACAAGGCACAAGGCAACCAAAACCCCTAGCCTTACTAGACTAGTCCTCTTGTTTAACTGCACAAGGAAGCCAACAAGAACCAAGGGTTAACACTAACCCTTTTACAAAAGATTCAGAGTGAATAATAAAAGGCGGCTCCTATAATGAGCAAATATTCAGATAATACTTTACAAATTTATAGCAAATCCTCAGCAATAAATGACAATGTCAAGATGGCTTGAGTCTCAATTTGCTTGAAGGCTTTAAAGAGTATGGACGACTTTTCAGCAATGAATGATCTTCAATGCACAGCAACTGGCTTTCAACCACTCCGAAAATATGCAATAAAAGCTTTCTTTCTTGGATATCTCTCTTGTATTTTTCTTTTTCAAAATTTGTCATGATTTGCTTCTAATCTCGACTATATATAATGATCCAACAGCAAAAATATCCGTTAGATACAATTGAAATAAATGGAAATAAAAAGGGGAAGAAAAGATAACCGTTGAGATTATTTCCCTTAAGCATTGAATGCAAGAATCCATTTGAAGTAGGAAGAACTCTTTCATCATTCAAAAATTAAAAGTTAGTCTAGCTAAAAATAGCAATCAAATTAAAATAGAGAGAGAGACACGCCCAACAACGGCCAGAAGCACAGCTAACTGGAATTAATTCCAGGCGGCTGAGAGTGTTGAAGACAATCGGCCATCAAAAGGAAAAAGAGTCCTTAGCTAGCTAACAAGCTAGCATCCAAGAGATCACACGCCAAAAGCTCAGGAGAGGAGAGCTAGCTAAAACACTGGTTAGTTAGCTTCCCAGCTAACTAGCAATCAATTCATGCGACTGAGGAGAAAAAGTCAAATCCCAATAGTTAGTTATTTAACTAACTAAACCAACAAATAGTTAGCTCACCAGCTAACTAATTTTGAATAGCTTTCGGTCTGCAACAAAAATAAAAACGTTAGAGAGTGAGGAGTTAGCTATTCAGCTAACTAAACAACCGATAGTCAGCTTCCCAGCTAACTAAGCCAAAAGCAATAAAACAATCGTCTAGAGGAGTTAGCTATTCAGCTAACTGATGAAAAGTAGCAGCCATACGCCTAGGGAGAAGTTAGCTTCCCAGTTAACTAAACCAGAAGATAGCTAACTCTCCAGCTAACTCAGCAATGAATCCACATGGCCTGAAAGAGTGGAAGTTAGCTCTCCAGCTAACTGAAAAAGAGTGGCTCACAGCTTGGAGGATCCTATGAAGTTTAGTTAGCTAAGAAAGAAACCAGTTAGCTCCAAAACAAACCAATCAACTAACAGGAGAAGCTAGCTAGCTAAGAGAAGCATCAGCTAGCTCACCAGTCAGCTATAAAAAAGGGGCGATCGGCCATGATATATAACAGGGAAACATAGACAACTAAACAACAAGCCAGCTAGCTAATAAAGAAGTCAAGTTAGCTAAGCAGCTAACTGATACCCAAGGTACACGGCTGGCACAGTGACGTTCAAATCCATAGTTAGCTAAAATGAAAATCAGCTAACTGACAAAGAGGCCAAGCTAGCTAACAAGAGCTCTAGCTAGCTAATGAAGAAGCAAGCTAGCTCACAAGCTAGCTCCAGAAAGACAAGGCTCGGCCAGGCAATTTTAACAGGCATCTTAGCTAGCTAAAAGGAACTCCAGCTAGCTAACAAGGGAGCAAGCTAGCGCATCAGCTAGCTCCAAAAAATAAACGATCGGCCAAGTCACAGATACAAATTGGTAGTTAGCTAAAAGACATGCCAGCTAGCTAGGGAAAGAGCAAGCTAGCTAGATAGCTAACTCCAAAAATAAAATAGAACGGCCATAGAAATTTGATAGCATAGAGTTTGATAGCAAGCAAGTGGCAAGTTAAAATGAACATATGCTCACATAAAATTATGCATGAAGATACTTACTTGTAGAACATCTGAATTTCTCTGCAACAGGCTTGATTAACCATGGCTTAATTGTTTTGTAAACATCAAAATCAATGTAGGGTCAACAATCTCCCCCTTTTTGATGATGACAAAACCATTAAGCTTTCAAAGAAAAAATTATAGGAAGTATTATGAATAATATGAATAAACATGAGTGTATACAGAAAAATATTACTTTCTTCCCCTGTCAATTTGAATAGGTAAACTCCCCTTAATATATGGAGCTTATTACTTCCTCCATTTCCTTAATGTATGCAACATTCTTCTCCCCCTTTTTGTCATTGATCAAAAAGAAGATTGAGAGTTTTGCAATGAATTTGAGCATAATACATTAGGATAATATGATCATTCATACTATTAATAGCAGTCATACAGATCATCAAGTAAGATCAATACCACAGATATTACATGACATAGTTTGAAGTCATACAACACAAATAGTAGAGTCATAAATATTCATTACATATGATAAACAGTAATAAACATTCATAAACATTCTTCACTTCTCATCATCAGAAGAAGAAATTTAAATAGAAGAGAAGGGTCCTGACTTGTCTTATTGAGGTGGAGGAGACCAAAGATGTGGATAGGAAAAAGAAGCTCCTGGAGCTGAGGCAGCAGTGAGAGCAATGTGAGTTTCCACCAGCTTGATCAACTTTGTCAAAGATGCAGACCAGTGATCAACAGCATTCATGGCATCTCTTGTCTGATTGACATTCGTTCTCATCTGATGCTCAACCCAATCAGCCTTGGTCTCAAAATTTTCAATTTTACCTTTTAAAAAGTTAATTTCTTTTAAGATTTTATCCATGGAATTTTCATTGTGATGAAACACTCGCCCATTCAGAATATTGACATCATGAACAAGTTGGCTTAGAGTAATCTTGAACTGAGACATAGTCTCAAAAACAGATGAAATATGAGGTACAAGGGTTTGATCATTAACTGATGAAGCACTGTCTCCAGAGCTTCGACTGGATTGGGCAAGGGACAATTCATGAATAATGTGTTGGATTTGATCTTCACTATACGGACAGTAGCAGGAGTAGCAGGAGCAGGGTTGTCATTTCGATAAGAAGGTCCAGCAGTAGGGACATCAGGTGGTTCAGTTAAGAATAGATTTTGATCAACAGTCATTGCGGCAAGGAATGGATTTGGTTGATGGAAATCGAAATTAAAGAAAATTTTGAGGAGAGTTAACTTCTGAGACTGGTTTGGAGGTGGCAAAGAGCTTGATTGACTGGTTCTAGATCTAACCTTAAGCCAAACACCATCCCTTTTGGCATAGTCCATCCGATGCAATGAATGAGCATTAAACACATCGGTGTGACGTAGTGCCACATTAGTTTTTCCCTTAAGTTTTATATTGAAATATTCAAAGACATAGGTGAGAAACATACCAAAGGGTAGTGCGGCTTTACACTACTTACGGATTCTTTCATAATAGCCATTATTATTTTAGTAAAGATCTACAGGATTTCCAATAATAATATCATACATAATGCAAATGTCACGATCAGTGACAACATTGAACGAACCAGCACGAGGAGCAATAATCTTGGCAATGATACTATGAAATAGTCTGTTCTCAATAAATAATATGTTGGCATCAAGAGTATCAATATTACTAGCCTCATTATCATCTATGCCAAGAATTAAACCAATTTTACATAGCAAGACTTTCTTTACATTTGCTGTTAAGATCAATCCTAGTTTTCTTTACATAGGATGAAAGAGTTCCAAAACCAAATGTAATATTCTCATAAAATTCTTTAATTAACTCAGGGTAGATTGGCCTTTTGGTGGATAAGATAGATTTCCAACCTTGATTATCAAGAAGTTCCCCTATCTTAAAGTTGTCTTGTTCTAAGAAATTAAAGTCAACTAACCTGCCATGCACAAAAGACTTTGGCAATGTGGGTGTTGATTTGAGAAGATGAGAAGACTTCCTTCGAAGATCAGAATCATCATCTGCAATTGCTTTCTTCTTGGGAGCCATCCACGATCTTCTAGATAGATTAATGGATAAAAGAGCTAGGAAGTATGATGGAGTAAGGTTAGATGAAAGATGATTTGGTGGAGGATTGATTTGAGAAAGCCGGATGGAGAAGAGCCGGATGAATGAGGAGCCGGATGAGTGAGAGATGAATTGAAGAGAAGACGGATGAATTCTTGAATGCAAAAGATATATATAGAGAGGGCCTTGTCGGTTAGCTGGCCAGGTGACTGAACAGTTGCCTGGTTGGTTAACCGCCATGAATGTGTGTAAAAAGAAGGAAAACGGCCGGTTGGTGGATTTAAATGTAAAGCTCTTTATATCTTAAAGGAGGATTTGGCGGTTGGTATTAATTCAACTTTAAAAGCTAGCTAACTTCAGTACACTCAAAGCATTCAATTTCATAAAGAGATTTGATTGAAGATGTCATGCAACTTTAGTTTTCAGATATGGTAAGTTTATCAATTAATTCATTAAGCAGTAGGATCAAACATTCCTAATTCTCTTCTAATTTCATAAAATTTTGTTTCATCTAGAGGCTTGGTGAAAATATTAGCAATTTGATTTTCAGTGCTTATAAATTCTATTACAACATTTCCATTATTCACATGATCTCTAATGAAATGATGTCTAATTTTAATCTGTTTTGTTCTAGAATTTTGTATAGGATTTTTAGTTAACATATTGCACTTGTATTATCATATTTTTTAGAGATGGCTTTTTTCTTAATGCCATATATTAATTGCTGCTTAATCTACAAGATTTGAGCACAGCAACTTCCAGCTGCAATGTATTTGGCCTCAGTCGTAGACAATGCTACTGAAGTTTGCTTTTTGCTAAACCATGAAATTAAGTTAGCACCTAGAAAATTGGCAAGTACCGCTAGTTGATTTTCTATCAATTTAC
>UESW01002250.1:165458-225796 GCA_900491605.1 Calamus simplicifolius
TTAAGACTGTTGCTTCCCGAACTGTTCTGTTCTCGATCCCTCGAAACTCAACGTGGAGGGCGGGGCGTGGTGGCGCACCGATTCGATTCCTGTGAACAACCACTGAGATGGTGGCGCATGGCAATCGAAACACCGCCAGGGGAACCTTAAATAAGGATGGGGGAATGCCATCGTTACTCACCTTTCCATCTTGAACTGACCACAAGATGGCTTCCAGAGGTGAGGTAAGATCTACTGGCAGGCGACCCCCAACCGTCACCATCGACGCAGTGGTTTATGCTGAGTCGCTCTCAAGCAGCGAGCGACTCATCAAGACGGCCGAGAAATACCTGGCCGTTACAACAAAAGAGATAGAGGTCCTGCGTCGGGCCAATGGCCACCTGGAGAGGAAAGTAGCGTCCCTCCAGCATCACATCGCCGGCGCAGCGAATGAAGGAGATAAGCCCCAGTAAGGGCTAATGTATTTTTTTTTATAAATAAAATTAAATTTTAGTAACTTGGTTGTCGCTGGCCTTCTCGCCGCCGTGATCAGTTGGGTGTCGTCAATTTTCAACTGGGGTGTCGTTGCCCTAAAGCTAGGGTGTCGTGGGATTTCGTCTGGGGTGTCGCGAAGGACTAACGGCCGACTTCGAACTAGGGTGTCGCGGGGATTATCTCCGTGGTCTCTTGTTCAATCACGGGTGTCTTCTCGTTAGAGCTAGGGTGTCGTGGGATTTCAACTGGGGTGTCGCGATTGATTTTCTGCCGAATTCAATTAGGGTGTCGCGAGTTCTCTCTATGTGGGGTCTTGTTAAAGAACGGGTGTCGTCTCGTTAGAGCTAGGGTGTCGTGGGATTTCAACTAGGGTGTCGCGATTGATTAACGGCAGAATTCAATTAGGGTGTCGCCGGTTTCTCTATGTGGGGTCATGTTACAGAACGGGTGTCGTCTCATTAGAGCTAGGGTGTCGTGGGATTTCAACTGGGGTGTCGCGATTGATTTTCTGCCGAATTCAATTAGGGTGTCGCCGAGTTCTGTCTATGTGGTCATGTTAAAGAACGGGTGTCGTCTGGTTAGAGCTAGGGGTGTCGTGGGATTTCAACTAGGGTGTCGCGAAGGATTAACGGTAGAATTCTAAGTAGGGTGTCGCCGGTTTTTGTCTATGTGGGGTCATGTTAAAGAACGGGTGTCGTCGTTTGAGCTAGGGTGTCGTGGGATTTCAACTAGGGTGTCGCGATTGATTAACGGCAGAATTCAATTAGGGTGTCGCCGGTTTCTGTCTATGTGGGTCATGTTAAAGAACGGGTGTCGTCTCGTTAGAGCTAGGGTGTCGTGGGATTTCAACTGGGGTGTCGCGATTGATTTTCGCCGAATTCAATTAGGGTGTCGCCGAGTTCTGTCTATGTGGTCATGTTATAAACGGGTGTCGTCTGGTTAGAGCTAGGGTGTCGTGGGATTTCAACTAGGGTGTCGCGAAGGATTAACGGTAGAATTCTAAGTAGGGTGTCGCCGGTTTCTGTCTATGTGGGGTCATGTTAAAGAACGGGTGTCGTCTCGTTTGAGATAGGGTGTCGTGGGATTTCAACTGGGGTGTCGCGATTGATTTTCTGCCGAATTCAATTAGGGTGTCGCCGAGTTCTGTCTATGGTCATGTTATATAACGGGTGTCGTCTGGTTAGAGCTAGGGTGTCGTGGGATTTCAACTAGGGTATCGCGAAGGATTAACGGTAGAATTCGAAGTAGGGTGTCGCCGGTTTCTGTCTATGTGGGGTCATGTTAAAGAACGGGTGTCGTCTCGTTTGAGCTAGGGTGTCGTGGGATTTCAACTGGGGTGTCGCGATTGATTTTCTGCCGAATTCAATTAGAGTGTCGCCGATTCTGTCTATGTGGTCATGTTAAAGAACGGGTGTCGTCTGGTTAGAGCTAGGGTGTCGTGGATTTCAACTAGGGTGTCGCGAAGGATTAACGGCAGAATTCGAAGTATGGTGTCGCCGGTTTCTATCTATGTGGGGTCATGTTAAAGAACGGGTGTCGTCTCGTTTGAGCTAGGGTGTCGTGGGATTTCAACAGGGTGTCGCGATTGATTTTCTGCCGAATTCAATTAGGGTGTCGCCGGTTTCTGTCTATGTGGGGTCATGTTACAGAACGGGTGTCGTCTCGTTAGAGCTAGGGTGTCGTGGGATTTCAACTGGGGTGTCGCGATTGATTTCTGCCGAATTCAATTAGGGTGTCGCCGAGTTCTGTCTATGTGGTCATGTTATAAACGGGTGTCGTCTGGTTAGAGCTAGGGTGTCGTGGGATTTCAACTAGGGTGTCGCGAAGGATTAACGGTAGAATTCTAAGTAGGTGTGTCGCCGGTTTCTGTCTATGTGGGGTCATGTTAAAGAACGGGTGTCGTCTCGTTTGAGATAGGGTGTCGTGGGATTTCAACTGGGGTGTCGCGATTGATTTCTGCCGAATTCAATTAGGGTGTCACCGAGTTCTGTCTATGTGGTCATGTTATAGAACGGGTGTCGTCTGGTTAGAGCTAGGGTGTCGTGGGATTTCAAACTAGGGTGTCGCGAAGGATTAACGGTAGAATTCGAAGTAGGGTGTCGCCGGTTTGTCTATGTGGGTCATGTTAAAGAACGGGTGTCGTCTCGTTTGAGCTAGGGTGTCGTGGGATTTCAAACTGGGGTGTCGCGATTGATTTTTTGCCGAATTCAATTAGGGTGTCGCCGAGTTCTGTCTATGTGGTCATGTTAAAGAACGGGTGTCGTCTGGTTAGAGCTAGGGTGTCGTGGGATTTCAACTAGGGTGTCGCGAAGGATTAACGGCAGAATTCGAAGTATGGTGTCGCCGGTTTCTGTCTATGTGGGGTCATGTTAAAGAACGGGTGTCGTCTCGTTTGAGCTAGGGTGTCGTGGGATTTCAACAGGGGTGTCGCGATTGATTTTTCTGCCGAATTCAATTAGGGTGTCGCCGGGTTCTCTCTATGTGCACATTTATGAGACGGGTGTCGTCGCCCTAAAGCTGGGGTGTCGTGGGATTTCATCTGGGGTGTCGCGAAGGATTAACGCCGAATTCGAACTAGGGTGTCGCGGGGATTATCTCCGTGGTCTCTTGTTCAAGAACGGGTGTCCTCTCGTTAGAGCTAGGGTGTCGTGAGATCTCAACTGTGGCGTCGCGAATGATTTTCTGCCGAATTCAATTAGGGTGTCGCCGGGTTCCCTCTATGTGCACATTTATGAGACGGGTGTCGTCGCCCTAAAGCTAGGGTGTCGTGGGATTTCGTCTGGGGTGTCGCGAAGGACTAACGGCCGACTTCGAACTAGGGTGTCGCGGGGATTCCTTACCATGCGGACTCTCAGAGCGGGGGGGGAAGAAAGAGAGTTATTCTTGCAGAGAAGGAATCCAGTTGAGCACAAACATACGCTCTCGTCTGAAAGTCCGGTCGACAGGAGTCTTCTGGATCTTCAAATATAAAAGTTTATCCAATGAGTTTTCCCTGCCAACACCTCACGTCGACGTTCGCTTCTCTCTCTGAATTCGACCAAGTCTGCAAGATGAGCCTAAGCTGAGGTTTTGGCAAGGAAAATCTTACAGACCTGGCCGAATTCAGAGAGAAGCGAACGTCTACGTGAGGTTTTGGCAAGGAAAATCTCATTGGATAAACATTTATATTTTAAGCCTCCAGTACACTCCAGTAGCAGTTTTTTCAAAGCGAGGGCGTAGTTTCGTGCTCAACTGATTCCTTAGCATCCGGACTCTCAGAGCGAGGAGGGGAAGAAAGACTTCATCTTGCAGAGATGAAATCCAGCTTTAAATTGGAGCTAGGATGGAGCGATAGGGCCGCATTAAAAGAGTTGGATACAAAACAGTTTGACTCGTTCTAAGGTAGTTACCCGCGCATTAAACGCATTAACTAACTCTAACCAGAAAAAAACTGTTGATGTAATAAGAAGAGGGAAGAAAGAGTGTTTACTTTGTGCTGCGGCTGACATTTCCTCCAGAAGGTTTTTTACACAGACTACTGACTCCTGTATCCAGGTATCGGCTAGCCTCGAAGTGAAGTATTTTCTTTCTACCCGGAAGAGAAACAGAGTTCTTCTTCTTGCACAGATGCCATAAACGTAAAATGGCGCCATGAAGGAGCGAAAGGGCATTTTCGTCCGCAACGAAAAATTCAAAAAAAAGCGAACAGCAATAAATGTCCGTCACGTTCAGAACGTTATGTCAAACCCCTGGCATGCCGCTGTCATGTCATCCACGTCGGATCCATGTGGACCAATAGGAAGACGCGGTGCAGCCCACGTCATCGTTGCTGCACCGGGGCCGGTGTACAAAGTGTTTTCCTTTTTAAAAATAAGGTTAGGGTTGAGGTTTTACAAATAGGTTAGGGTTAGGGTTAGGATTGATATTTTATAAATAGGGTTAGGGTTAGGGTTGAGGAAAACCCGAATTTCATGAGCCCGAGTTGCACCCCTACTTCCTTGCATATTTTTAGACAAAATCACGCTGATTGGATGCGACGGGCCGGGTCCCTTTTGCGGGACGGTGCATCATGTCCCAGCCTTCGTCCATCACGAACGGATGTTTTTTTTTTCGCAATAGTAGGATCCATTACGAAGAAAAAGACAGCCACTTGAGGATGAACCAAGTACTGCAGAGTTCACCGCAGAGGATTTTAGATCCCAAGACACATGATAACAGATTAATAGGATCCATCCAAATACAACTACATATTCATGGGGATGGCGGTGATTGGAGAATGAAGGCCCCCAAATCTATGGACAAGTGGAAGGTGTCATCTTGCATTTTTCTCTCAATTCAACAATATATATATATATATATATATATATATATATATATATATATATATATATATATATATATATATATATATATATATATATATATAAAGATCCTAGTCCCAATTTTTTTGTTATTGAAAATATTAATAAATAGTTGTCATGAAGAGCAGCAACAGAATTTTTGGAAAGTGGATGAAATAGTTTGGACCTTATTTGTTTGTTCTTCTAGATAGGACTTGTAATATCTTCATGATGTGGCTGATCAAGCCCCATTAGGATTTGTTGCCCAGATGTAACAACCCAAGAGAGGGGTGAATTAGGTTATTAAAAATTAATTACTATTACAAATATGTGCTTTAACCTTAATTCGAAATTACTTGGCAGCGGTGTAGTGAAGTGCATAGAATGAAATAACACAAAAAATAGGCAACCATAAACACAAGAGAATTTATAGTGGTTCGATGCTAAACCCTGTACCTACGTTCACTCCCCAAAATACCCTTTGGGAATTCTACTAATCGTATCACAACGATTACAACCTCTAGCCTTCCCCGGTTAGCCCTCTTGTTTTACAAGGCACAAGGCAGCCAAAACCCCTAGCCTTACCAGACTAGTCCTCTTATTTTAACAGCACAAGAAAGCCAACAAGAACCAAGGGTTAACACTAACCCTTTTACAAAAGATTCAGAGTGAATAATAAAAGGCAGCTCCTATAATGAGCAAATTTCAGATAATACTTTACAAATTTGTAGCAAATCCTCAGCAATAAATGAACAATGTCGAGATGGCTTGAATCTTGATTTGCTTGAAGGCTTTAAAGAGTATGGACGACTTTTCAGCAATGAATGATCTTCAATGCACAGCAACTAGCTTTCAACCACTCCGAAAATATGCAATAAAAGCTTTCTTTCTTGGATATCTCTCTTGTATTTTTCTTTTTCAAAATCCATCATGATTTGCTTCTAATCTTAGCTATATATAATGATCCAACAGCAAAAAATAGATACAATTGAAATAAATGGAAATAAAAACGGAAGAAAAGATAACCGTTGAGATTATTTCCTTAAGCATTGAATGCAAGAATCCATTTGAGGTAGGAAGAACTCTGTCATCATTCAAAAATTAAAAGTTAGTCTAGCTGAAAATAGCAATCAAAATAAAATAGAGAGAGAGAGAGCACGCCCAACAACGGCCAGAAGCATAGCTAACTGGAATTAATTCAGGCGGCTGAGAGTGTTGAAGACGATCGGCCATCAAAAGGAAAAAGAGTCCTTAGCTAGCTAACAAGCTAGCTTCCAAGAGATCACACGCCAAAAGCTCAGGAGAGGAGAGCTAGCTAAAACAATGGTTAGTTAGCTTCCCAGCTAACTAGCAATCAATTCATGCGGCTGAAGAGAAAAAGTCAAATCCCAATAGTTAGCTATTTAGCTAACTAAACCAACAGATAGTTAGCTCACCAGCTAACTAATTTTGAATAGCTTTCGGTCTGCAACAAAAATAGAAATGTTAGAGAGTGAGGAGTTAGCTATTCAGCTAACTGAGCAACTGATAGTTAGCTTCCCAGCTAACTAAGCCAAAAAGCAATAAAGCAATCATCCAGAGGAGTTAGCTATTCAGCTAACTGATGAAAAGTAGCAGCCATACGCCAGGGAGAAGTTAGCTTCCAGTTAACTAAACCAGAAGTAGCTAACTCTCCAGCTAACTCAGCAGTGAATCCACGGCTTGAAAGAGTGGAAGTTAGCTCTCCAGCTAACTGAAAAAGAGTGGCTCATGGCTTGGAGGATCCTGTGAAGTTTAGTTAGCTAAGAAAGAAACAGTTAGCTCCAAAACAAAGCAGTCAACTAACAGGAGAAGCTAGCTAGCTAAGAGAAGCATCAGCTAGCTCACCAGTCAGCTAGAAAAGGGGCGATCGGCCATGATATATAACAGGGAAACATAGTCAACTAAAACAAGCCAGCTAGCTAACAAAGAAGTCAAGTTAGCTAAGCAGCTAACTGATACCCAAGGTACACGGCTGGCACAGTGATGTTCAAAACCATAGTTAGCTAAAATGAAAATCAGCTAACTGACAAAGAGGCCAAGCTAGCTAACAAGAGCTCTAGCTAGCTAATGAAGAAGCAAGCTAGCTCACCAGCTAGCTCCAGAAAGACAAGGCTCGGCCAGGCAATTTTAACAGGCACTCAGCTAGCTAAAAGGAACTCCAGCTAGCTAACAAGGGAGCAAGCTAGCTCACCAGCTAGCTCCAAAAAATAAACGATCGGCCAAGTCACAGATACAAATTGGTAGTTAGCTAAAAGACTGCCAGCTAGCTAGGGAAAAGAGCAAGCTAGCTAGATAGCTAACTCCAAAAATAAAATAGAACGGCCATAGGAATTTGATAGCATAGAGTTTGATAGCAAGCAAGTGGCAAGTTAAAATGAATATATGCTCACATAAAATTGTGCATGAAGATACTTACTTGTAGAACATCTGAATTTCTCTGCAACAGGCTTGATTAACCATTGCTTAATTGTTTTGTAAACATCAAAATCAATGTAGGGTCAACAATCTTCCCCTTTTTGATGATGACAAAACCATTAAGCTTTCAAAGAAAAATTATATATGAATAATATGAATAAACAGGAGTGTATACAAAAACATTACTTTCTCCCCTGTCAATTTGAATAGGTAAACTCCCCCTTAATATATGGAGTTTATTACTTCCTCCATTTTCCTTAATGTATGCAACATTCTTCTCCCCCTTTTTGTCATTGATCAAAAAGAAGATTGAAGAGTTTTGCAATGAATTTGAGCATAATACATTAGGATAATATGATCATTCATACATATTAATAACAGTCATACAGATCATCAAGTAAGATCAATACCACAGATATTACATGACATAGTTTGAAGTCATACAACACAAATAGAGTCATAAATATTCATTACATATATAAACAGTAATAAACATTCATAAACATTCATAACATTCTTCACTTCTCATCATCAGAAGAAAAATTTGAACAGAAGAGGAGGGTCCTGACTTGTCTTGTTGAGGTGGAGGAGACCAAAGATGTGGATGGGAAAAAGAAGCTCCTGGAGCTGAGGCAGCAGTGAGAGCAATGTGAGTTTCCACCAGCTTGATCAACTTTGTCAGAGATGCAGACCAGTGATCAACAGCATTCGTGGCGTCTCTTGTCTGATTGACATTCGTTCTCGTCTGATGCTCAACCCAATCAGCCTTGGTCTCAAAATTTTCAATTTTACCTTTTAAAAAGTTAATTTCTTTCAAGATTTTATCCATGGAATTTTCATTGTGATGAAACACTCGCCCATTCAGAATATTGACATCATGAACAAGTTGGCTTAGAGTAATCTTGAACTAAGACATAGTCTCAAAACAGATGAAATATGAGGTACAAGGGTTTGATCATTAACTGATGAAGCGCTGTCTCCAGAGCTTCGACTGGATTGGGCAAGGGATAATTCATGAATAATGTGTTGGATTTGATCTTCACTGATACGGACAGTAGCAGGAGTAGCAGAGCAGGGTTGTCATTTCGATAAGAGGGTCCAGCAGCAGGGACATCAGGTGGTTCAGTTAAGAATGGATTTTGATCAGCTGTCATTGCGGCAAGGAATGGATTTGGTTGATGGAAATCAAATTAAAGAAATTTTGAGGAGAGTTAACATTCTGAGACTGGTTTGGAGGTGGCAAAGAGCTTGATTGACTGGTTCTAGATCTAACCTTAAGCCAAACACCATCCCTTTTGGCATAGTCCATCCGATGCAATGAATGAGCATTAAACACATCGGTGTGACGTAGTGCCACAGTAGTTTTTCCCTTAAGTTTTATATTGAAATATTCAAAGACATAGGTGAGAAACATACCAAAGGGTAGTGCGGCTTTACACCTACTTACGATTCTTTCATAATAGCCATTATTATTTCAGTAAGATCTATAGGATTTCCAATAATAATATCATACATAATGCAAATGTCACGATCAGTGACAACATTGAACGAACCAGCACGAGGAGCAATAATCTTAGCAATGATACTATGAAATAGTTTTTCTCAACAGATAACATGTTGGCATCAAGAGTATCAATGTTACTAGCCTCGTTATCATCTATGCCAAGGATTAAACCAATTTTATAACCTCTTTCGCTAGGTAGGATTTCTAGGATACCATCATTAGGAATACTCAGGCAGAAGCTAGAGTCTTGCTATCAAGGTCAATCCTAGTTTTCTTTACAGGATGAAAGAGTTCCAAAACCAAATGTAATATTCTCATAAAATTCTTTAATTAACTCAGGGTAGATTGGCCTTTTGGTGGATAAGATAGATTTCCAACCTTGATTATCAAGAGTTCCCTATCTTAAAGTTTCTTGTTCTAAGAAATTAAAGTCAACTAACCTGCCATGCACAAAAGACTTAGCGGCAATGTGGGTGTTGATTTGAGAAGATGAGGAAGACTTCCTTCGAAGATCAGAATCGTCATCTCTTGCGATTGCTTTCTTCTTGGGAGCCATCCACGATCTTCTAGATAGATTAATAGATAAAAGCTAGGAAGTATGATGGAGTGAGGTTAGATGAAAGATGATTTGGTGGAGGATTGATTTGAGAGGAGAAGCCGGATGGAGAAGAGCCGGATGAATGAGGAGTGAGGAGATGAATGAAGAGGACGATGATTCTTGAATGCAAAAGATATATAGAGAGCCTTGGTCGGTTAGCTGGCCAGGTGACTGAACAGTTGCCTGGTTGGTTAACTGCCATGAATGGTGTAAAAAGGAGGAAACGGCCGGTTGGTGGATTTAAATGTAAAGCTCTTTATATCTTAAAGGAGGATTTGGCCGGTTGGTATTAATTCAACTTTAAAAGCTAGCTAACTTCAAGCACACTCAAAGCATTCAATTTCATAAAGAGATTTGATTGAAAGATGTCATGCAACTTTATTTTAGATATGAAAAGTTTTATCAATTAATTCATTAAGCAGTAGGATCAAACATTCCTAATTCTCTTCTAATTTCATAAAATTTTGTTTCATCTAGAGGCTTGGTGAAAATATCAGCAATTTGATTTTCAGTGCTTATAAATTCTATTACAACATTTCCATTATTCACATGATCTCTAATGAAATGATGTCTAATTTCAATGTGTTTTGTTCTAGAATGTTGTATAGGATTTTTAGTTAAGCATATTGCACTTGTATTATCACATTTTAGAGATGGCTTTTTGCTTAATGCCATAATCTTCTAATTGTGCTTAATCCACAAGATTTGAGCACAGCAACTTCCAGCTGCAATGTATTCGGCCTCGGCCGTAGACAATGCTACTGAAGTTTGCTTTTTGCTAAACCATGAAATTAAGTTAGCACCTAGAAATTGGCAAGTACCGCTAGTTGATTTTCTATCAATTTTACATCCAGCAAAATCTGAATCAGTGTATCCTATTAAGTCAATGCTAGATTGTTTATCATACCATAAACCTAAGTTTATTGTTCATTCAAATATTTGAATATTCTTTTAACAGCAAGCAAGTGTGATTCTTTAGGATTAACTTGATATCTAGCACACATGCATACACTGAATAAAATATCTGGTCTACTAGCAGTTAAATATAACAATGATCCTATCATGCCTCTATATAATTTCAAATCAACAGACTTTCAGTATTATAAGTTTCAAGTCTACATGATGAGCTCATAGGAGTACCAATACTTTTTGATGTCTCCATGCCAAACTTTTTGATCATTTCTTTGATATATTTGGATTGGCTTATGAAGATCCGTCTTTGCTTTGTTTGATTTGTAGTCCGAGGAAGTAGTTTAGCTCTCCCATCATGCTCATCTCGAACTCTCCCTGCATGAGCTTAGCAAAGTCCTTGCACAAAAATTCATTAGTGGCACCGAATATGATATCATCAACATAGATTTGAACAATTAATATATCACTATTTTATCTTTTAATAAATAGTGTTGTATCCATGTTTCCTCGAATAAATTCATTACTAATCAAGAATTTGCTTAACCTTTCATACCAAGCCGGGGTGCTTGTTTCAAACCATATAAAGCTTTATTCAACTTAAATACGTGATTTGGAAACAAGTGATTTTCAAAACCGGTGGTTGTTCCACAAAAACTTGTTCAGCAATGTATCCATTTAAGAAAGCGCTTTTAACGTCCATTTGATATAATTTAAACTTCATAAACAAGCATAAGCAAGAAGTAATCTGATAGCTTCTAATCTAGCAACTGGGGCATAAGTTTCATCAAAATCAATTCCTTCTTCTTGATTATAACCCTTAGCTACTAATCTTGCCTTATTTCTAATTATATTACCATGTTCATCTAATTTATTTCTATAAACCCATTTAGTTCCAATAATTTGATGATCATGAGTCTTTCAATAAGAGTCCATACATTATTTCTTTCAAACTGGTGAAGTTCCTCATGCATGGCATTTATCCAATCAACATCATTTTTAGCATCATCATAGCATTTAGGTTCAATTTTAGATACGAATGCTAAGTTATTACAGGTATCTCTAAATGATGATCTAGTTCTAATACCTTGAGATAGATCACCTAAGATTTGATCTTTAGGGTGACTGAGAACGTACCTCCAACCTCTTTCTAATTCATCATTACCTTGTGAAGCTTCTGGTAGGTCAACGTTCCCTTCTTCATTTACCTCTTGAGTATCTGATTCATCTATCCTTTAAAGTGGTGTCCTTGAGTTGATCTTCAATCTCATCTGCATCATTTATACCTTTTCTCTTCCTTAATGGAAGATCATTAGATTCATCAAAAATAACATGAATAGATTCTTCTACTACTAAAGTCTTTTTGTTAAATATTCTAAAAGCTCTACTATGCAAAGAATAACCGAGAAAAATTCCTTCATCAGATTTGGCATCAAATTTATCAAGGTTTGATTTTCCATTGTTTAAAACAAAACATCGGCATCCGAACACATGAAAATAACTGATGTTTGGTTTTCTTCCTTTCCAAAGTTCATAAGGAGTCTTTTTCAAAACAGGTCTAATCAATGCACGATTTAAAACATGCATGCAGTGTTGATAGCCTTAGCCCAAAAATACTTTGGAGATCGCTCTCACACAACATGGTACGAGCCATTTCTTCTAAAGTTCTATTCTTTCTTTCAACTACTCCATTTTGTTGAGGTGTTCTTGGTGCAGAAAAATTGTGTTCAATTCCATTTTCATTACAAAAATCTTCAAAAGATTTATTTTCAAATTCTTTTCCATGATCACTTCGAATTGATAAAACAAGAATTCTTTTCATTTGTAATTCTTTAAATAATTTTTGAAATGCTGGAATGCTTCATCTTTACTAGATAAAATAAAACCTATGTAAAATGAGAGAAATCATCAATAATAACAAAACCATATCTTTTACCTCCTACACTAGTTGTTCTTGTAGGACCGAATAAATCCATATGCAAGAGTTCCAAAGGTCTAGTGGTTGAAACCAAATTCTTTGATTTAAAAGATACTCGGGTTTGTTTTCCAAACTGACAAGCATTGCAAATCTTGTCTTTTTCAAAAACTAGTTTCGGTAAACCATGCACTAAATCTTTCTTAATTAATTTAGATAATAGATCCATACTTGCATGAGCTAGCCTACGATGCCATAACCAACTACAATCAGTTTTATTATTTGTAGCAACTAGTCAATCATTTTTATCATGCAAATCATTTAAATTAATGTATACATTACCATGCCTTTGACCAACAAATTTCATATTTTCATCAGCAAATTTTTAACAATGCATAATGATGATTCAAATGAAACATTAAATCCTTGTCACATAATTGACTTATACTAAGCAAATTGTGTTTCAGTTCTTTCACAAGTAAACATCATCAATATAAGCATAAGGTGTGATACCTATTTTTCAATGCCAATAATTTTTCCTTGGCCATTATCACCAAAAGTAACAACACCTCCATCCTTTGCCTCCAAAGTGATGAATTACGATTCATCACCTGTCATGTGTCTTGAGCACCCGCTATCCAAGTACCATTGTTTTTAGTTGCTCGGGTCGCAAGACACACCTGCATACACAATTTCAAATTTTGCTCTTAGGTACCCAAGCCTTCTTGGGTCCTTTAGGGTTAGTTAAGATAGTTCCTTTTGGAACCCACATTTTTCTTATATTTTGTGTGTGACAAGTATAAGCTTTATGTCCTAATTTACCACATTTGAAACATGTAATTTTAGTGAGTCATTTCCATGTACATAAATATTTTTCAAAAACTTTTTTTTCAAAAGGATTATATCCAAGACCAGCTCTATTGTAAACAGCTCTTTGACTATTTAAAATTATTTCTAATTTTTCTGAGCTTAAAGTAAATCTATCAACAATTGGTTTTAATTTATTTACTTCATTTTTCAAATCTTGGTTTTCCTTTAATAATGATTCATTGTCTTTTGAAATTCTTTCCTTTTCAAGAATAAGATTTTTGATTTCATTTTTCAAATCCTTGTTCTTTGAACTTAAATTTGCAAAATCATCAACAAGTTCATAGAATGCACCATGTAATTCATCAAAAGTAAAGTCATCTAGAAAGCTAGGAGTTACCTCATCATTATCAGCCATGAAACATACATTGGCCACTTCAGTTTTCTCTTCATCTTCTGAACTTGTAGCCTCACTGTCGCTCCATGTAGCCATCATTGCTTTCTTCTTTACTCTTTTTGATCCTTTCTTTAATAGTGGACATTCTGGTCTGATATGTCCAGGCTTTTTGCACTCATAGCAGTAGGAGGTTCACTCTTTTCCTTTTCTTTGCTATGGTCTCCTTTGACAAAATGTTTTCTTTTTCCAAACTTCTTTCTTTTCATGAACTTTTTGAATTTCCTTGAGATAAGTGTCATTTCATCATCATTCTCACTATTACTAGTGCTTTCCTCATTTTATCATTTTGAGTTGCACTCTTCAATGCCATGGTCCTTTTCTTCTTTGATTCATCTTCATCAATGTGTTGTCATTGCTGAAGCTCATGTCATCAAAGAACCGACCAACTCTTCAAGTGATAAAGTGTTGAGATCTTTTGCTTCTTGTATAGCAGTGACCTTTGCTTCCCATATCCTAGGTAAAGATCTTAAAATTTTTCTAACAAGATCACTGTTAGCATAAGATTTTCAAGACTTTTTAGTCCATTAATAATATCAGTAAATCTTGTAAACATATCAGTAATATTCAGCAGAATCCATCTTAAATAATTCATACTTATGAACAAGCATATTTATTTTGGATTCCTTGACTTGATTTGTGCCCTCATGGGTAACTTCAAGTCTATCCCAGATTTCTTTAGCAACATGCAAGTAGATATGCGATTAAATTCATTTGCATCAAGAGAACAATAAAGAACATTCATAGCTTTTGCATTTAATTGAGCTAATTTCTTATCTTGCTCATCCCATTCTGATTCAGGTTTTGCAATATCAAGATTGTCAATCTTAATAGTGGGTGTGTGTGTCCATTAATTATGATTCCCCATAAATCATAATCTAGTGCTTGAATGAAGATTTTCATTCGTGCTTTCCAATAAGTGTAATTTGTTCCATTGAACAAAGGTGGTCTATTAGTTGATTGACCTTCAGTCAACATAGATCCCATTTGGATTACTACAGATCTTTGGCTCAAAGCTAATTAAAGCTAGTAATCAAGAGCACTCTGCTCTGATACCACTTGTTGCCAGATGTAGCAACCCAAAAGGGGGTGAATTGGGTTATTAAAAATTAATTACTATTGCAAATATGTGCTTTAACCCTAATTCGAAATTACTTGGCAGCGGTGTAGTGAAGTGCATAGAATGAAAATAACACAGAAAAATAGGCAACCACAAACACAAGAGAATTTATAGTGGTTCGGTGCTAAACCCTGCACCTACGTTCACTCCCCAAAATACCCTTTGGGAATTCTACTAATCGTATCACAACGATTACAACCTCTAGCCTTCCCCGGCTAGCCCTCTTGTTTTACAAGGCACAAGGCAGCCAAAACCCCTAGCCTAACCAGACTAGTCCTCTTGTTTAACGGCACAAGGAAGCCAACAAGAACCAAGGGTTAACACTAACCCTTTTACAAAAGATTCAGAGTGAATAATAAAAGGCAGCTCCTATAATGAGCAAATTTCAGATAATACTTTACAAATTTGTAGCAAATCTCAGCAATAAATGAACAATGTCGAGATGGCTTGAGTCTTGATTTGCTTGAAGGCTTTAAAGAGTATGGACGACTTTTCAGCAATGAATGATCTTCAATGCACAGCAACTAGCTTTCAACTACTCCGAAAATATGCAATAAAAGCTTTCTTTCTTGGATATCTCTCTTGTATTTTTCTTTTTCAAAAATTCATCATGATTGCTTCTAATCTCAGCTATATATAATGATCCAACAGCAAAAATAATACAATTAAAATAAATGGAAATAAAAACGGGAAGAAAAGATAACCGTTGAGATTATTTCCCTTAAGCATTGAATGCAAGAATCCATTTGAGGTAGGAAGAACTCTGTCATCATTCAAAAATTAAAAGTTAGTCTAGCTGAAAATAGCAATCAAATTAAAATAGAGAGAGAGAGACACGCCCAACAATGGCCAGAAGCACATCTAACTGGAATTAATTCCAGGCGCTGAGAATGTTGAAGACGATCGGCCATCAAAAGGGAAAAGAGTCCTTAGCTAGCTTAGCTTCCAAGAGATCACACGCCAAAAGCTCAGGAGAGGAGAGCTAGCTAAAACAATGGTTAGTTAGCTTCCCAGCTAACTAGCAATCAATTCATGCGGCTGAGGAGAAAAAGTCAAATCCCAATAGTTAGCTATTTAGCTAACTAAACCAACAGATAGTTAGCTCACCAGCTAACTAATTTTGAATAGCTTTCGGTCTGCAACAAAAATAGAAACGTTAGAGAGTGAGAGTTAGCTATTCAGCTAACTGAGCAACCGATAGTCAGCTTCCCAGCTAACTAAGCCAAAAAGCAATAAAGCAATCGTCCAGAGGAGTTAGCTATTCAGCTAACTGATGAAAAGTAGCAGCCATACGCCCAGGGAGAAGTTAGCTTCCCAGTTAACTAAACCAGAAGATAGCTAACTCTCCAGCTAACTCAGCAGTGAATCCACACGGCCTGAAAGAGTGGAAGTTAGCTCTCCAGCTAACTGAAAAAGAGTGGCTCATGGCTTGGAGGATCCTGTGAAGTTAGTTAGCTAAGAAAGAAACCAGTTAGCTCCAAAACAAATCAGTCAACTAACAGGAGAAGCTAGCTAGCTAAGAGAAGCATCAGCTAGCTCACTAGTCAGCTAAAAAAAGGGGTGATCGGCCATGATATATAACAGGGAAACATAGTCAACTAAACAACAAGCCAGCTAGCTAACAAAGAAGTCAAGTTAGCTAAGCAGCTAACTGATACCCAAGGTACACGGCTGGCACAGTGACGTTCAAATCCATAGTTAGCTAAAATGAAAATCAGCTAACAAACAAAGAGGCCAAGCTAGCTAACAAGAGCTCTAGCTAGCTAATGAAGAAGCAAGCTAGCTCACCAGCTAGCTCCAGAAAGACAAGGCTTGGCCAGGCAATTTTAACAGGCATCTTAGTAGCTAAAAGGAACTCCAGCTAGCTAACAAGGGAGCAAGCTAGCTCACCAGCTAGCTCCAAAAAATAAACGATTGGCCAAGTCACAGATACAAATTGGTAGTTAGCTAAAAGACATATACAAGCTAGCTAGATAGCTAACTCCAAAAATAAAATAGAACGGCCATAGGAATTTGATAGCATAGAGTTTGATAGCAAGCAATTGGCAAGTTAAAATGAGCATATGCTCACATAAAATTGTGCATGAAGATACTTACTTGTAGAACATCTGAATTTCTCTACAACAGGCTTGATTAACCATGGCTTAATTGTTTTGTAAACATCAAAATCAATGTAGGGTCAAAAAGATTGACGGGGATGATAACTGGTGGAGCCCCCAGCTTCGGCCTCCGAGGCTCCCTCGGCCTCCGAGGTCCCCTCGGCCTTGGACCTGAGCCCCCTCGGCCCGGGCCTCGTGTTCCCTCGGACCTTAGGACTCCTCGACCTCATCTCGGGACCTCACTACCTCAAGCCATTTGACACAGCCACGTGGCCCGCCAACGCCTGCAGGGATACGTGGCCCACCAACCATCTACCATTGCGTGACCACTGTCCGCAACGGTGCACGCTTGACACGACTGTGCCTGTTGCCACTGCGCGCCACACCTGGCAGGAGGCCACGGATGGGACACCTCTGACATGCCTAGTGTCGATTACGATCTGTCTATGTCAGCTGGCCATCTGCTCGCTACCGACAACAATACATCGGAATTAGCTACCTTCTGGAAAGGAAAAGGGGACCTACGACCAGGTATAAAAGCCTACACTCGCCACGAGAAAGGGATCGAAACTCAAGTTTTCTAACTATCTTTTACTAGTTCCTTCTTTGCTATTCCCAAGTCGCTTACTTGAGCATCGAAGGGTCCCAACCGGCGTAACCGGTCTTCGGGGACTTTCTCGCAGGAGCTTGTCGGCGGAAGGATCTCCGTCTCCCGATGTCGGAGAAGATGACTTGACGTCAACACCATATATATAATTATCATAATTTTTTTAAAATTCTTCAATTTAAATTTTAAAAATATAAAATATAAAATTTCTTAGCGCCAGATATGATATGTTGGAACGGAGAAAGATGATAGCTAACAATACTAGTACAATAGTATAATCCTCAACCTCTTTCTCCACCAAGGATGATTTTGTGATAGAAAATTTTATATTTTTTATATACTTGATGACTTTGGTAAATTGAAAGGCAAACAAAATTTCTCTAATTTTACTCTTTAAGTATAATATCACAGATTTTAGACTGCATGCATAAGAAAAAAATAACACGAAATTGATATTATCATCAATGGATTAAGATTTTAGCTGCAATCAATAATTATATAATATTAATAATTTTTAATTCATTTTAAACAAATATATTGGCCTTTTTTCTATAGCTCGAGCATGATCTTATTGTCTTATCTTAAAACTATGGGGATTATGCTAAATAAAGTTAAAATTATTTTTCTTATGCATCCACTTTTATCTTTATATCAAATGAAGATCTTAAGGGAAAGAAACTTCATTGGAAGATACTTACTTTCTAAAAATTGAATAGCTATTTATTTGATCCGTTGTAAGCATTTATCTAATGTGACAGTTTAAAGAAAATTTAAGTAAACTATGGTGATACATCGGCTTGGTTTTTAGATGGTTTGATCAAGCCCAATCAGCTATTATCAATTGAATGGCTTCTACAACTCAACTTAACTCATTTAACCCTTTTCCTAACTATACGAGATTGGCTACATGTATGCTTCCTTCACTTTACTTTATTCAAGACTAAGTCTATACTTAAATTACTAACAAAATGTTTTAATATTTACATAATTTAATTTAGTATTTATATTTTAAAAAATTTGATAAAATTTTATGTTGACTGTCAGTATCTAACATAATCTTCTTCCTTTACCCGACCTTAAAATGATCTTGACGGAGTTATCAATTGAATAGCCTATAAAGTAATATTTAACCTTACCTAACAATCTATCTTAAATTGTTCTCAATCTTTACCTAAAATGCATATGGTATATGTGTGCATCGATATATGTATATATGTATATAAAAGATAAATTCGTTGGATCTCCGAGACGATAGTTTACACATCTTAAGACCCCATACCTTCTCAATACGTGTCATATTAAATCTTACTAATCTAGCATGGATTCCTATTAGATATTAAAGAATATGGACAATTAATTAAACTAAGGCAATACATGCTCTAAAAATTAATTCATGGATAATAAGTTCGTGATAGCTGACACGAATCGGCTGAAGAATTCAAATCATACATTATTTTAAAGCCAACCACATACCTCTCAAAAAAGCAAAACTCAACTATAAATATCTGAAAAATGTTTTGTTACCTTATTTTCTCTCTCTCTCTCCCTCTACTCGATCGAATAGATTTATAAATTGAAAGGTATCTACATAACAGTAATATCATGGGCGCGTATAATTAATATCATAAGAACGATACCAATCCTTCATCAGCAGGTCCAGTCACTCATCCTGGTTGGTATGTCCTGGTCATTTCAAGTATAACAATAATGATCACGTTTGCTTCACCTAAACAATCGATATTGCTGTTTGTTACTGGAGGCTTAAAAAGCAAGCGAAGGAGCTGGCGTGGAATGCAATCCAACTAATATGGGAGACACTCGAAGCCTTCCCAGAAAACGCTCTCTTTTCCGTCTTCATCGTTCGGCGATTGTCAAGACGGAACGGTGGTTGTGCCGTGACCGCGCTGTGTCGTTGCCATCATGTTGAAACGAGTGCTGTAATGACTGCTGAAACAGTTGATAGAGGAAACATTAACTTATTGACAAAACGTGAAACAACACAAACAATAAAGGGAGCTTTCGGAGACCAGGTGAAAGAATAATTGGTCATGACGCATCACCGAATTGAAAGTTGAAACAGAAATATAAAGGCAGGAGGGATGTCTAATCCAGAGTCTTTATAAATAAAGCAACAGACACATCGATGTACTTCTATCTCACAACAAAGTTAGTGATGTAGCTAATTTGTTCTCAGGAAAAATGGGAATTATGTGCAATTGCTTCTACCAAAAACCAAAAATGATAGCAGTTGTTGAGTTATTCATATCACAATCTTTAGATCTAACAAGCAAAAGGATATTTAATACCACCGAGTTAATTGACCAAAGACAATTGGAGAGGGGGGAGGGGTAGGGAGAGAGTGCGATGGTGAGTCATTACAAAAATAGTAAGAGGATAAGTGCATCAAAGTTAGAATCTTATAAAGTTTCATTAATGTTGAACTTGGTATACAGTTGGTCCTTTTCCTATTAGTTTAAGCTTTAGGGGTCAATTGGTTACACCATAGAATTAGAGCTTAAGTTTCTCATGCATAATTGTTCCAATCTACAATAATATAAGAATCCAATTTATTTCCAAGAGACTAGAGAGAGAGAGAGAGAGAGATGTTCATTTCCAATTCATTAAGATGATAAAATGGAGAATCTATATATGAAAAAATTATTATACTTATGCCTCTTGTGTGGTGTATGGAAAGTCAAAAGATCATGTTGCCGTATAGAAAAAGGAAGCATTTGGTGATGAGTCTGGAGTTCTAAATTATTAGTGCAGTAAAGAAGTCATATGTCATAATAAACATTTTCTAGTTAGAGAAAATGTATATTTTTTGTTTGCAAATCCATATCTTTCATTTATAAAAATGAAAAAAAAAAATCTTGTTTGAAAAGTCAAACTACATGGTACATAATCGGGATTATTGGCAATATAGATTCCACTGCACATTTATATCCTAACAAAAGATTAATTAGAACAATCTTTTTGTCATTATAGAAGAACCTTTACAATCACAAATCCAGATCAAAGATTTTATCTAATTTTTCTCACTTAAAATCTACAACATATGATTTAAACATTCCATTTATGCAGGTGGAAAGGGCATTGTAATCTTTAACATACATGAAATGTTAGCAATCCAACCCAAAAGCTTAAGATGATAGGAAGATAAGCCCATGCGGATACCTAAAGTCCCTTGCCAATCAGATGTGAACTATCACACATACAAGGTCTGCATGATGAAACTAGTAAAGGATGAAACTTGAAAAGGAGCAATACATGGAAAGTTAGGGGGAAGAACAAAGTGAAATGGACAGCTAACTTTGATACCATGTTAACTTATCACCGGACCCCAAGCTTTCGAGGTCCTGGGTCAGTAAACATGGAAATCATCTGAGTTTTAAGTCCTGATTTTCTTTTTCTTTTTTCTTTTTTGGAATCTTAAAGAGTACAAAAGAAACATTAAAGTAGTTCATGGCAATATTAGTTAGGAGTAACTACACAGAAGGAATGGCATGCAATTTTATTAAAGCAGATAGTTTGAGCATAATTTCCACCTTTGGTCCACACGGAATGTTATCCAGACACTTAGACAAACTGCCGTCCCTATCTTCTATCTATTCCATTGCATAAGATTCTGCAGCTAGATACCAGGGAAAATGATAAAGTTGGAACCTAGGGGAGGGATCTTAAGTGTATAGCTATAATTACACCGCAAAATGAAGAATTTCACCAAAACACTAGTTAGTTGTATCTTCTGTGTGCATGTAAAATAGTTCAGCAGACTTCCACTTGATTATTCTCCACGTGTTCACTGTCTGCTAATCCTCAAACCTTCATGATCATTTCTTACAAACAAACCAGAAAAATATATGTCATGAAATGTTGATTAGGTTTAGGATTATCACTTTGTCAATCCACTTTGATTCATGTTCATATAAGTAATTAAACTATAATTATCAACTCAGGTCTAAGGAGATTCTTGATTTGGCTTGCCAAATCTAAGAACAAGGTTTTCTTGTAACTTCACATTAGAAAAAACAATCAAGACACCGAATAAGAATGGGGAAACTGTTAGGTGTTCTAGAATGGGGAAACTGTTAGGTGTTCTAGTCAAAATTACTCCCTAAGATTGTACGGTCTGTGGAACAGGAATCCAGGAAAACTCAATGGTCCATGGCCCCCTTTTGTTATCTGAAAAGAAGGCCGAAATGTTGGGCGAATATTCTACTGACCAATCAAGAAAATAATTAAAGAATGTATCGTTAAGTGAGCATCATGAGTTTTGTTACCTATGGAAAATATATAATCTTAAAAATTGTAAAAAACTGCATCACTTAGTTATGCTGCAGATCATCACAATTGGAAATGGGAAACAGTAATATTCAATAACTCTATCAATTGTTATCTTTTCTTCTTACTACAGTGTTGCCACCTGAACCAGACCACCCAGAAGAGTTCAACTCATACAGGAGGTATGCCATATGTGTAGGCAGTACTACCACTAGAATGTTGTCTGGACCCAAGAACTATTTCCTCGCATAAGTTTTTTACGTATGAGCTCTGTCATAAATAAAGTCCTTGAGTTTAACCTACCAAGTGCCATCCCAAAAGTTCTGGTACATTTTATTTGATCCATGCCAGTCCATGCATGACTAAGCATCCAAGTTGGATTGCATATTCTGTAACAAAAGCTTGGTCAGCAGCTTGTATGATTTCAAAATAGGGCCCAAAAGTTATTTCATACATTCAAAAGAAAAATTTTAGGACATAGTCTCAGTCATCAAATATGAAACAAGAACCCAGTTAGTAAAGCCCATAAATTCAGCATGATGATAAATGTCTATAAAGTTTAAGGCTTAGTTACATGGACAGATACAAAACCAAGTCTCACCCCATATATATATATATAGCAAAATTTCTATAGCAGAATATATGGGTCGGCTGTTGCATGCATCAGGAATTTGTACTTAATTATATTTTTATTTATTTATTTCTGGAGGGTGGGCAAGGGGGGTTTATGAGGGTGGAAAGGGGGCAGAACGGAGGGAAAGATATACCTCTTTTGCATAGTCAATCTCCTCAGTTTTGGAAGTTTCTTCCAATCAATTGACTTCCCAACTAATCTATAACAGCCTTTTTTCAATGCCTTTTGCTCCAGGTACCTAGGTCAAATTTGCACATCTTTGCTCCTTGCCAATAACATTTTAATGGGAAAGCTCTTGAAATTGCTGTTATAGTTGTCACTGTTATTTTGCGGATCTTCACACGACTCATATGATTTAGGACCCCTGCCATTAGCCGCAAGCCATAAACAATTACCAGTAATCTCCACATGAACAAAAACCATCCCTAAAGTGGTGAAAGCGGCTTGAATCCCTCAAGACAATCTCACGTCCAACTATCTTTGATATTAACTTTATGGCAGAGTGACAATCACCACAAACTCGGAGGTTCTTCATAACGCGAATTGTGCTGCCTTCTACAGTACTAAGCAGTGCAAAGGCAATAGCAAGCTTCTCACTGTGGTATGTCAACACAACCTCCTTCTGTTCATCATCCACATCATGTAATGCAAACCTCCTATCATAAATACCCGTATTCCTTTAGTTTACCTCCCAACCAATCCAATTTTTGGTATATTTCTTGGGTCATCGGGTGAGACCTATCACCACAAACAAACTCATGCCTCCAGCCTTAAGTGTAATCCAGCTGTAACCGGGTTTCTTCAAGATTCCTCGGCTTCTCATCATCACTCTAGTTTGTGAAACATCATTCCACCTCCCAGCAGAAGCATATATGTTAGACAACAGAACATAAGCTGCACTATTATATGGATCCAGATCAAAGATATTCTGCGAAGCTTTTCGGGCAACTTCTAAATTAGTATGCACCCTACAGGCACTGAGCAAAGCCAGCCAAACTGCAACATTTGGTCTCATAGGCATGCTGCTTATGAAATCTTCAGCTTCCTCCAAGTTCCCACATCGAGCCAAAACATCAACCATGCAAACGTAGTGCTCAAGCTTCACATCAACCAAAGGGTCCTCTTTTAACCGTTGGAAAATTTGCCTTCCCCTCTCAATCATCATGGAATGGCTACAAGCAGTCAGCAGCCCAACATATGTAATGTCATCAGGTTGCTCGTGGCAAGATGCCATGTCATCAAAAAGCTTAAGGGCCCACAACGCATAGCCATTTTGTGCACATCCAACTATGATAGCGTTCCATGAGACAAGGTTTCTCTTCCTCATGTTGTTAAATACCATTAAGCTGCTATCTATATCCCCACATTTTGAGTATAGTACAACGAGAGAATTTCCCACGAACACATCAAGATCCAATCCTATCTTAATTACATTCCCATGAATCTTCTTTCCTCGATCAAGGGATTCTAGTCCACAGCACGAGTTCAATACACTGGTAAATGTGGATTGGTTTGGCCTGATCCCACAAAGAACCATTCTGTCAAACTCATCCAATGCATCCTCATGCCTACCATTCATACCGTAAGCGGTTATGAGAGCTGTCCACGAGATCAAATTCCTGTCCCCATTTTCATGGAATAATTTGCTGGAGTTCTCAATCTGCTTGCAGTTGGCATACAGGGTAAGAAGAGAAGTGGAAACAAATGTGTCTGAGAGAGAGCCCATTTTTGAAAGATGGGCATGAAGTTCAGTACCCAGTCCTAAATCTGCCACATTGGCGCATGCCGTCAGTACGCAGGCGTACGTGCTTGATGTGGGCTTTATCCCCGAAGCCCACATTTGTTGAAAAAGGCGCAGTGCTTCATCGCTCTCCCCGTTCTGGTCATACCCCCCAATCATCGCAGTCCAAGAAATCACATTGGGACACGGCATCTTCTCAAACAATAAGCGAGCATCTCTAACTCTACCATTGCAGCAGTACCCTGATATCATAGAATTCCAAGCAGCGGTGTCCCTCTGAGGCATCCTCCAAAACAATTCCTCCGCGGCATCAATTCGACCAACCTGTGCAAGCCCGTTTGTGATGGTAGTCCAAGAGATCACATTTCTTTCGGGCATTTCATCAAAGACCTTTTGAGCGAGATGCAAATCCCCACAGTCCAGGCAGCCCTTTATCATAGAATTCCAGGAGGCTACGTCTCGAGCCGGCATCTCATTGAAAAGCCGAAAAGCCTCGTCGATGCGTTTGATTCGGGAGTAGCCAGTGATCATCATGGTGTAGAGATGGACATCAGGAGAAGGGATTTTCGAGAAAACATGACGGGCTTCATCGATCTCGTTGTTTCCAATGAGACGGGAGAGTATTAGCTTCCAACGAGAGCTGCCTTCTTTGGAGTCACCCTTCGAAGCCGCGGAGGGAGGGAAAGTTTGGTGGATGGTTGTGGAGGACCCATCAACGGAAAGGTGCTTGAGATGAGATACGGAGGGTTTGCGATTTGAAATCGGCGCGGGAAGTCTCTTCATGGTTGCTCATTGGATCGCTCCAATAAAGCCTTACTAATATAATATAGGCCCATATTATGGCCGTGACGCTTTCAAAGCAAGGAAATGTCTTTTGGTGGACTGCCTCTATGCGTATAAAGGCACGTATTGAACGCGCGTATTGATCATATATCCATTCATATAAGAATGTATATTATGATCGTCATAACACGCGCTTGCATGAACTTGCAACTAATGCATGTCTTTATATATCAAAGGTGATACATAAAATTATTCCCAAAGCAAATAATAAGGTGAGAAAATCAGATTTTGGTCATGGACTGTGCTCGGGTTGGTTCTGACGTCTCTGGCCTCTGGGGATCCCCTGCTGCTTCGGTAGCGAACCGTCATTCGATGTTCATCTCCTGGGATCCCCCTCCTCCAAGGTTCGTCAAATTAATTTTGATGGTAGTGTCCGTAGCAGAGCTGCTGGTTCTGGTTTCTTCGTCCGTGGCCCTCAGGGTGAGCTTCTGGGAGCGAAAGGTTTTGGTTCTATTGACTCCTCCGTCCTGATGTCTGAGCTTTATGCGGCCTAGGCGGGCATTTCTTATGCTGTCAGGACTCTTCAGGCCCAGAGGGTTTTCATTGAGGGTGATTCCAAGTCGGTTATTTCCTGGCTGTATAAGGAGAATTGTCATTCTGGCCCTACTAATCCGATGCTGACGGACATTCGTTCTATCCTTTTTAAGGTCGACTGTACTTAGATTCGCCATATTTATCGAGAAACCAATTCGGCGGCGACTGGGTAGCGTCCTTTGTGGCCCAGCATGTTGGATCGTGGTTCTGAAAGCCGAGCGATCTCTGTCCTTCTATTTTACAGTAATTTTATATTCGAATCTTTCTGGACTGACTCGCACTAGGTTAGTGTGATCGCCCATTTTTTGTACTAAAAAAATAATAAGGTGACTCAAAATCTCACACAACGAAAATCATTCAAGGGAGCAATAAGATTGGTCCAAGTCTCTTGGCTTTTTAGGGTAAAAATTAAGCTATTATGACTCTAGCCCTAATTTATAATTCTATAAAGATTGAAATTGAAGTATGATATGTTACTTATGTGCCCTTTGATTTTGTATGTGTTTTATTTTTATTATTATCATTTGATGCTTATATTGAGACTGGAATAGTATTAAAAAATGAAAAAAAAAAGATAGATCAAATGAAATAGTATATAAGTAATTCACTGTACTGCTTCAAAATAAGAAAAGAAGCTATAAAAACATTTTAGTCTTGATATTTGAAAAGCTAATGTTAAAATTTGAACGTACTAACAAAAGTGCAAATGATGAGTCTTTCATGTCAAAAAAAAGTATTAAAATAATAATTAAAATTATAATACGTTAGAAATAATGAAAGTTGTTATTATAATAGTAAAAGATTTGTAACTTTAAAATTAATAATAAACTATTTTGGAATAAATTTTATGTTTTTTTTTTCCCGATGATTAAAGATACATATAACAATCTAAACATAGATTTCTTTTCTTTTGATCATTTACCCTCTTTATTAAATTTTTAAGGACCCGGGGATCTTCATGCTTCAAACATAGTTAAAGGATGCTGGAGAAGTTTCTCTTCTTTTTTTTTTTTTTTTTTGGTGGCAGCTTGTCTCATTCAACATGCACTTTTCATGTGCAACTTGAACTTAAGAATCTATAATTAATTAAAAATCCAATCAAGGATCTACCAACATTTTTTCTCAATAAGTGATCACAAACTATTTTATTGTCATTCCACTGAACTTATATCTCTTGTATTTATTTAGAATCCATACCTAATTCAAGGTGTAACAAAGTGATGATGGTAACTTCCTTCCCACTTGACAAGGCCACGGAGCCGTTTTGCGACCATCCTCCAACATGTGTATATCTTGTACTTTTTAAAAAGAAAATATCAGTTGGGCACTGTTCTACAATTTTGTTTTTTCTCTCATTTTATTTGGTGCGAACCAGGTCTCGGAGGTCAATTCCAAAGGGACCTTATCAGATAAATGGTGATCACAGTAGCAAGCGGTATTAAAAAAGTTATTGCTGCTTTATCAGCGCATCATTTTATGGTTTTTATTTTTTAGAAGCTTTCATTTTTTTGATTATGTCAAAGTAAATTTTGATGGTTCTATTTCAGATTAAATTATCAATTTTGGATTTATTATCAGAGGCCGAAGGGATATATGCTTACAGTAGGTGGTCATGACTCCCTCAACATATTGGTCCCTATAACAAAGCTTCAGGTTGCCTGGGCTGGTATTACATATGCAGTTCATTCATTGAGCTCTCGCCAAATGGTTATTGAGGGAGATTCTCTTACGATTATTCATTAGATTCGTCGGGATAATGGCACTGACTGTCCTTTTAATCCCCTGATATGTAATATTTGGGCTTCCCTTTAGATCATCTCTGCGTCATTGGTCCGTTATATCTTCACAATGTTGCTGCTGATTGAATCATTTTTTTTATAGCATGTCATTTTGATAAGTGGGAATGGTATTCTGATGACTCCTGTCCTATTATTTATAATAAATTATATATTTTGACCTTTCAAACTTGACTTATGTTAGAGAGGTGTGATGGTCCGCTTGTAACCAAAAAAAAAATTATTGCTTTCATAGCGGTATTCTTACATACATCCGACCAAATCAAATATTAGCGATAAGTTCTCCACCGACTGCTACGGTGACGCGCACAGAAATCAGCGGGGGTAACGATATCATCAAATTCAGAGACCTACGACTATCCAACCGTAGAAACCCTAGATCGGTCCTACTCTCAGTTCTTCACTCTCTTTCCATCGGCCCTCCTCGGCGACGAGCAGCGGAAGGTCTCTTGCCGGCCATCCCCTCCGCCACCGCCTTCAGATCCGGCAGCACAGCGCCACCCGCCGGTACGCGCGGTCCCTTCTTTCTTCCTTTTTTTTTTTTCTGCTCTCTTTTCTGTTTTTTTTTGGATTCGCGAGAGATTTATCTGTTCTTCCTCAATTGTTATGTCTTCTTTCCTTGCATCCGGCAACCCACTCGCTACGGTCGAATTTCTTTTCCCCTTGACCACGATTTGGTTGGTGGGTCTCCAACTCTCCACTAAACCAATATCTGGAGGTTGGACGGATAATGACGTTATAATAACCAGGGTTAGAGTGTCTGTATTATTGCTCCGGGCCCAATTTCGTATTCTGTGTATAATGCGAATGATTGTTTAATGCATCATTCGGGTGATGTCTGATCGAACTAACTCTAGTCTTCACTTTCTCTTGTTCTGAATTTATTTCACACAACCTTCTCGATCCAAAAATGAAACAAAGAAGACTTATAAGTTTTCTTCTTCCCTTTCAACCGACGCCCTCATCCCATCCTCCATCACCCGACGACCTTCTTCGATCACCTGACGCTCCTCCTCGGCAACAGCGGCGGCGTTCCGGCGAGAACCAAAGTCCGGCCGGCCACCTCAAAGAAGACGTCTGTCTTCCCTCCCCATAACCCAACGAGGATAACCCATCTATTCTCCTCGCCGACCACTCCGGCTCAAGCGGTGGCGGCGGGCTACACCTTTTACTCCATGGCCAACACTAATATCCCATCTTGTTCTCTAAACTAAATCAGGAAAACAGAGGATAAAAGAAAGACTAACCTGGTGGCTTTAAACTAAATCCCTTCTCTAATTTAGAAACTTCTAGAAACAATATCATAATTGAATGATATGAAATTAATCAAGAGGGTTTGAGGTTCAGTAACACCATACTAAAAACCTCTTCATACTTCTTTTTAATTAATTAAATATTTTTTATATAATTTATTATGTGCAACAATCAAATAAAAAATGAAGATATTCGTAAAAAGGATAAAGTAGCATCAGTCGGGGATAAATTAAGAAAAAAATAACTTAGATACTTAAGTGATTTGAATAAGCGCAATATAGACTTAAAAATGCAATATAGACTTAGAAATACACCTCAGTGAAAGAGTGATTTGATATCTATAGAAGAAAAAAAAAGATAGAAATAAATTGAAAAATATATAAAAGAAAGTGATAAAGAAATATTTAAAATCTTTGCTTCTTATACAAACTATGATTCAAAATCAAATTGAATTAAGAAAAAGGATTTATGTAGCTGATTCCATCTAGTTTGAGATTAAGGCCTTATTGTTGTTGCATTGTGTGTGATCGTGTTAGCACTAGAGTGCCGAATCCCATTAAAATTCCATGGTTAAGTGCAGTTGAATATTTCTTTTTTTAATGGTTTTCTCCATCATTTTCATTTTATTGTCCACTCTCTTGACTTTGTTTGGTAATACGTTGGAAAGATTAAGATGAAGATGACAATGATAGAGGAATGTTTTGAGTAGCTTAAAATGAGTTGGCATGTCCATGGTAAGGTATGTTGTTTTGGACATAATTTGAAGAGCTTAGAAAGAGGGGGAGATCAAAGAGTAATTTAATCAAATTACTGGAAAGAGCTATTAGAAGTTCTCCATTTTCAGGGTTTTGTCTGATACAGATTGGGGCATCAAATGAAAAATGAATACTAAGCTGTGCAACATTGCTTCATCTCTATGGCTCTATGTAGCGGTATTCTTCAACTTTACATTTTTATGTTCTAGGAATGTTTGGAAACTTGGTTTTATGAGATCAAATATGTTATGATTTTGGTGGTTTTAGCTCTTGCTTAGGCAACTTCACTTGAAAAAAAATATTTACAAATTAAATAAAACCAAGGAGCCATAGGAAGACGTCATTAAAATAAAATGGGCATTCAGATTATATAATTCTGGATTTGAATTATTTTAGTGACTTTGAAAAAATGACTAAAAGATAATTATGTAAAGATAATCATATTCATCCTAGTTTGTTGGCAATCTCATGCATGACAAATATCTATGACATTTGAGTTTCAGGATAGCCAAACTTTCACTGAGTCTGTTTGATTCATAAGATTGCAAATATTTTTGATGCCCACAAGGTCTAAATCTAATTAAGAGAAGATGCTTCCAACATTGAAAGAATGATGAAATGACAAAACAATGGAACAGGTAGCTTATATATACAATGAATTTGGCCCATAAGTTTGTTTCATGCCAAACTTGGAAACTTTCTTGAGTTTCTGTTTTGGGGTTTCAAGTGAAATGTCAAACATCCTGTTGTACTGAATTCTTATTTATTTTTATATTTTGTTGTCAGAGAACATCTAGTGGCCTTAAGTAGTTTACCTGTTTTTATGCTTGTGTGTATTTACACATAGAGACACATACGTATGCTGCAGATACTTGTTTAGCGTTTAACTGACATGTTTGCTTCTTCTTTTTTTTAGTTTGAAGAGGATTTAAACATCCTGTATAAGCCACATTTTTGATATATGCACTTCTAGTGTGTTCTTTCTTGCTTAAGGTGTGAGTTGTGCATATAATTATATCTTTTGTACTTCTGTCGTAATGAGAGTGCTTTCATTATTCAAACAGCTCCTGCAGATACACCACATGAGACTTTGAGTACCTGTTTGTAGAAATTCTTTTTCTTACTCTGGATCATTGATATTATTATGTTTTAAGTTGGTAGCAGCCATATTTTATACTTCAGACTTACATGCTTACATGTCTGTTTGCATGTATGAACAGAGAGAAGGTAGAACACTTTAGCAGCTATTGCCCATACTTCCTCTGGCCAAAGTTTAACAGTAGCGCTTTCAAATTAAAATTTTAGATTTGATCTTGATCTATGATATTTGTATTGCTTGGATTTCTTTTTTTAAAAAAAAAAAAAAATCAAGTGCCTGAGAGTTCTCTTACCTGGGCATCAAGTAAGAACAGAATGGAGGGTAGCAACAGTTAGTGTGCTAAATTTTTTTGCAGGCCATGTAATCAAAATTGTCAATTTTGTACCCACTTGATGCATGGATGAGACTTAAGAGACCTCCAAAACATGTGATTTTTGGTTTTTAGCCAACACAAACATCATGATCAATGTCATGGATTTTTATTTTAAAAGGGCTGTTGTTAATTCATTGATTTTGCATGGAAGTACCAGGGATAAGCTGGTCCAAAAGTGTCAAAAAATATTTTTTTCTTTTCTCATTCTATATATGTATGCACATATCTAGATATTTATGAGGTTTCAAGTGTTTCTTATCTGCACCCTATTGTGATTGACCTTTTCATTTGTTGATGTTGGATCTCACTGTAGCCTTTTGCTCTCTGTTTCACTTGTTTGGAGAGTGAGGTACCCTTATCTCATAACGTTTGATACCTAGTTCACCAGTGCTATATTTCCTGTTACAAAGGATTCTTTGGTGATGTTGCTTTGCTGTTCCATCGAATCCGGGATCTTGGATTTAGCTTGTTGTGCGACTGTTTGACCTTCTACAACTAAGATTCACTTTGTTACTTCTAGCCATGATGGATTTTCTCTTTTTTACTTCCTGCTTGTCCTTATCAGTCTAATGAACTGCACATGGTTTTTTGCAGATCTAATTTATCGCGGTACTCCACAAGCTGCAATGCTAAACATTTTAGAATGTTGTTGGTCCATAGCATGAGTTTTATTGCTCAACAAGCTTATGTTTTTTTTTGTTCATTCTCGGTTGCAAGTTAGATACTAAAGCTGTATTTTGCCCTCCATGAATAATTTTTCCCATCACAAAGTTCTGTCATCTTCCTTCTACAATTTGACCCTTTAATTAACCATTAAAGCATGCATACATGTATAGTCTTTTGTCCCAAAATATTATACATAGTTTCATTGTATTCGAAAAAGTCTTAATTGAAGTTCTTTCATATTTAATGTAATTGTTCAGGTTTGGACAGATCAGGATTGATTTGAATCCTATATGAGGTTTTGAGTGCTTGATCCATGCGATACAATTATTTGACATAATGACTGTAGAGTGATTTGAGCCTGACCTGGCCAGAGATTGGATACCCAATCTGAAAATCGAATTGGTCCAAGAGCAATTATAAAAAAAATAACTAAAGGAGCTTGCTTATTTTCATCTTTTTTTGTGTGTGTTTGTGCACAAAATGTGTGTTTTGGGGGTCTGTGCTGAAGGTTTTGAGGGTGGGGTGAGGGCAAAATGGCACAAGCGAAGACATGGATGCATGCCGGCATGCACACTCACACATAGAATGGGAGGGGGGAGAGACTTATCTGGGATCCAGAATGTGGCTGATGCCTGTGCCTCCTTACCACAATGAATAGGTACGTAAGAGGAGAGTGATGGCGACCAGATCATTGGCGTATAGTGTATGGTCTATCTGCCTTGGGATAGCAAGGGGAGGGGAGGTTGAATGGGTTCTCTTCCCAGTGCTCTGATTAAAGTAGTTGCTTTAGGTTCCACACTTAGACCTTGATCTGACTGCAAACCTATAACATAAATGTATTATCTATGTGGTTATATAATATCTAGTTATTAATAAGTCAAATTAGGTTGTAATCAAGTTGTATTAATCCAGACACAAACCTAGTCCAAGTTCTTAATCATGTTGTTTTATCAGGTTATCCACCAAACTGTCTTAGTTGTAGGCAGGCTAGGATCTGATCTGTTAACGGGCCTAACTTCAAGGAGCCAATTTATAGAATTTATTTATCTCATTTTATTTTCTATTAATTATTTTTGCTAATATTTACAAGTTGTTAGCTAGTTTCCTTTTTTTTTTTCTTTTTTGTTTTCTTCTGTTAATTTTCCTTTTGCATTTGCTATGTTTCTGGACTTGAGCATACAATGACCTCATCTCTTTGTATGTATAATTCTGTTTGTAAGTTGGTTTTATAATCATTAAGTTGTTTCCAGTAGTAGCAAGCCAACTTGGGTTCAATATGTGGGCCAAGACTTTAATTGGCATGTTTTGTGAATTGAATTACGGTTTCTGCTTCCCTATGGATGATGGGATCATGAAAGGTGGAAAACACTTGCTTTCAGTTGCAATTCGATCTCACCATGTCAGATACAAAGACTACTGATGCCAGTGGGCATGCTTCTGATGTGGGTCCTGAACTCATGGACCAAAATGAAGAGAATTCAATGCCATCATCCCAAGCAGAGGTGACCCTTTTTTTTTTTTTAACCTTCCTCGCTTTCCTCATTGCTATATTCCATTGATTAATTATTGAAATATCTTCATATAGGTTTAACACCTGACTAATTGGTTCACAGTTTGAGTCATTCTAGTGTATTGTCTGAAGTTCTAATTTATTTTATTCTGACTGGTGGTTTGTCTCTTATACAGGAGGAAGCAATCAGGAAAAAATATGGAGGAATTTTACCCAAAAGACCCCCGCTCATATCCAAGGTATTTGCTCTTTTACCTTACCTATCACAGTTGGGAACTGTGAATAATGAGCTGAAATATGCTTTATTTTGGTTGCTTTGAATATCATGCTTTTGGTAAATTAACTTTTACTTGTTCTATCAGGATCATGAACGTGCTTACTTTGATTCTGCTGATTGGGCTTTAGGAAAGGTAATGTGAATATAAATATATATTCATCCGACTGTGATGCGGCTTTCATCTAACATAACCAGCTAGATGTACAATATTCATCTAATTGCACCTGTTCTTGGTGCCCATCAGCAAGGTGCACCTGTTGAGAAGCCCAAAGGACCGCTTGAGGCACTTCGCCCAAAATTGCAGGTGATTTATATTTCCCTCTCTCCCAGTTATCTCATGTGTAAAATGCGAAAAAGTATCCACAATAACGTTCGATGCATGGCATGGTTGTTTCTCATATGCTTCTTTCTGGAGGGACATTTACGCTTGTGAATAGACCTTTGTTCTCTTTGCACCATCTATTTGCCGCATGCTCATGTTGCATTCATTACCTGTGCTCAGCCTACGCCGCACCAGCAAGCGCGTTCGCGGCGGTCTATTTACACGTCTTCTGATACTGATGGTATTTCTGAGGATTGAATTGCCTCTATATTGTCTTTCATCATAAAAATTTGCAATCATTCTAACTTTCATTTTGTTGCCCCGTAGATGGAGGAAATCCTGCTTCTGAGGAGGTGAACCAGCAATGAGCAACTTCCGATTCTGTGCCCGTTGGAGAGCCTTTCCAAGGCACCGCCTTTTGTTGCTCGTCTCGAAACGCAATCGAGTCCATTCTGTAGGTTCCATGAATAAGCAATTACGGTTTTTTGTTTTATTTGCGGCTGTATGAATCGTTGTGGTCTCTTCCGGCTGAGACCGGTGGCACTGGAACCAACAGTGATGAATTTTATAAATTCAGAATGGATTGGCTCGCATGCTTCCTGTTATGTCAGTGAGACAACCTAGATTCCTTATTTTCGTGATTATAAGGCAACACAAGATAGGACGTATGGTATTTATTAATGGAGCTCGAGGCAACAGGACTTGGTTAAGACAATCCATATGAAACCTGATCAATTTCTGTTTATTGCCTGAACGTGAAAAGAAACATTTTTTCAATGTGCATGAACGTATGACAGCAATCCATGAAGCTTTCTTCTTGGTACCTCAATTCCAGTCATCAAGCGCATCATTGAAGTACCCATGAAAGTTCTGTTAGACGTGGTGATCTCAGGCTAGATGTGGTGTTCCAGGGCTCTGATTGGATAAGAAAACATTAAAAATGTGTGATCATGCTTGGTTGTGGTGGTGGTACGCTGCATGCTAAGAGGACAGATAATAAGGGTGGTGAGTTGAATTGGAAATGAAGACGGTAACAAGTCCAACAGCAAGAGTTGTTCTGTTTAGGGAACTTGCAGCACAAGAGTCTCTGAATGTTTTTTTGATAAAATCTTCCTACGCTCAAATTAGTTGGAAAGACGATAAGAGTGATCAAAGATAAATAGATAAACCTTGTGGTTTTTAGATTTTTAGAGGAAGTAAAGTGTAGTGGAAAGTAAGGTAGTGTTTTTGATAGGAAAAATATTATCCATGGATAAGTATACGGGATAGAGTTTGTCCTTTGGCTATCCCTAAGGATATCCCTTGGCTATCCCATTGATCATATCAAATGCAAAAAGGTAAATCCATAGGATAATTTTTTTTACTCTTATTTGAAGGAATAACCAGCTATTCCTGTATTTTCTAGGAAATAAATTGAGGGGATATCCCATGGTTAACCATGGATTATCCCTTTGATTAACTTTATTCTCAGCTATCTCTTATAGTTATGGCTTTTGAGAATAAGAGGGGATATTTCCTCTTATCCCCTATTTCAAACACTACCTAAGGGTGTGCATATTTTAGATTAGATTAATGATATATTTGTAATCAAACTGATTTGAATCGGTTTCTTAAAACTAAAATCAAAATCAAACTAATTGTTTTAGTAAATCAAATCAACTCGAACTTAAAAAATCAAGTTTAATTTTGGTTTGGTTTATTGGTTTGTATGTATCTACTTTAAATGATTGTAAGATCGGTTTTTATAGCAAATTTTATGCGGTCAAATATCATTCTATTTATTCACAATAAAAAACAACAATAGCTTTCATAAAATATAATTATTTATATTTTTTAGCAAATTTTATGCGGTCAAATAGCAATCTATTTATTCACAATGAAAACATCAGCTTTCATAAATATAATTATTTATACATATTTATAGTAAGTCAATTTTAACTATGATACAAATGAAAACCCATTATATATATATATATATATATGCATACACATACATCGTTCGATAATTTTAAACTAAAATCAAAATGATAAACAAAAACATCAATTCAAATCAAACCAAAATAATGGTTTGGGTTGATTTTCTTGCGCACCTCTCGTAGAGAAGGAGTATAGTACCATCTTACTAGAAGTTGGAGATGAATTGCAAAGAGAGATGTTAAAGAAAAAGGGAGGAGAGATGTTAGAGAAAAGAGGGATCACCCTCGTATCAGATAATGGAATCATATAAATCATCTAAATCATAACCCATATGCCTTACCCTGATGAATTGCTTTTTCAGATAGGATAGCATAGGATGTCATAAGTCACATTCTTTGCAAATGAGCATCATTCCCATCAATCTGCTCGGAGATAGATATAAATATATATTACTTTGTCAAGTGTGCACCATCTATCAACTTGTAAGCTACATATATTTGAGTCATCTTGTTAATTGTGCTATCATCGGCGTTGAACTTGGTTGCCATGTCTTAGCTTGCTATAAAGGATTTTGCCTCATCATATGCCCCTGATTCTCAAGGTCGAGTTAAGTAGCTTAGTTAAGGGAGTAGCTAGTCTTGAGTGCATGGGCTCCTTTAGATCAAGGTGAGTTCTTTTGAGCTTGTGAACTTCTCTCATTCTTTAATGAATGATGTTGAATATCAAAGTCAATATGCTTCAACTGTGAAGTTCCTAGGCTCTTTTGAGTTTTTGGCCTTGGTGCTTCTCATTTTAGGATGAAGAATTCTTTCGAGTTGCAACTTCTCTCATGATTGATCTCTTTTTTGAGCCGATTTATTCCTATCTGAGGTGAAGCACGAGGATCTCAGACTGAGAGATTTCAAGAGAGGTTAGATCAAATTAAGCTCTATCCAAATTAAGTTTGTCTTAATTGAGCTACCAAGCTAAAAGGTCAGCATTTGGGCTAATCTATCAAGCTAGAAGGTCGATGAGCTATTTTGTTAGGTTGAAAGGTTGACGTTCGAGCTGACCTGCTAATCTGGGAGGTAGGCATTTTAACTGTTTAATGGAGAAGTCAATATTTGAGCTATTTAGTTGAATTGAAAGGCTTTGTGCTATTCTATCAAGTTGAAAAAGTGGCATTTGTTTTGTTTGGCTAATCTAACCTGTCGAGTTGGGAGATTGGCATCCAAGCTAGTTTGTCAAGCTAGGAGGGCAGGTCCTCTAAAGATTAACTTGACTCTTGATGAGCTCCTTTAGCTTTGCTAGGGCCAAGCTTGAAGTAGCTGCATAGAAAACTCAAAGTGGTAGCTTGTTAATTATGGTTTACCTCAGAGTCGATGAGGTCTTTGGAACACTTGCATGTAGATTTCCTTGAACTCTAGTACCCCAATATTTTAGCACAGGCTTTGCACATAAGTATTGCTAGATGACTTCTATCCTTAGCTAGCTACAGGTAGGTTGGTAGAATGGATTGGCTCTCTCTTTCTCTTGGGAGAGTTCTTCCAGACAAGACAACTCTTTTAATGGAGCAAATAAGGTTTTCTCTTTTTCAATGAAAAGAGTTCTTCTGAGTAAGCTAATAATGGGGACTATGTCTCTTTCTCCCAAAGAGATTTTTTTGGTAGATTGGCTCTTTTGGCAGAGTGGATTAAACTTTTCTTTCTTAATGAGAAGAATTCATTTGAGTGAACCAATGATGGAAACTGATTATTTCTTTCTTTAGAGAAGAGTTGTTTTTTTAAAAGTAAATCAACTTTTTGGAAGAGTAGATCGTGCCTTCTTTTTCTCTAGCGAGAGTTCTTCTAAATGGGTTAACTTTTTTGACAGAGTTGTTTGGATCAATCATTCTCTTTTTCGTTGAGAAGAGTTCTTTCGAGCAGTCCTTCATAAATAATATGAATTATTTTGGTCGTAGGTCGGTTATCCTCAATACTTCTTGGATGCTTCTTAATTGTCTTGGCCTCCCCAACTTTCTAGGAGACTTTTATCAGGATTTATTACATTAAAGTAGTAAATAGGGTGCAACTGCTTTTATGATGAGATGAGCTCCTCGACTTTTGGAGCTCAAGCTTATATGTACTTTGCTTTTTTTTTTTTTCCTTTCTTCAGATCTCTTCAATGAGAGTGTCTCTTCTTCAAATAGAAGATGGTAGCCTTAGACTTTCATTTGAAAGTTTTTTTTGACCTTAATGTACTTCTTGACCCTATTTAGGAGTTTGATCGTATCTTTCATCTCCTTACTAAGTGAGAAACTGAAAGGTGAATTTAGTATCTCATGCATGAAAACAGTTTGGACATGGACTGCCAAAAGTTTTTGGCTTCGAGCATCTCATCATTGAAGCGCTTGATGCGGTATACAAAAGCTCACCCTTACACTACTTCAAGGATATCATGCTTTAAGCTCATCTCTTTCCATTTGATATTGATAATAAAGTGGCTAAGGAATTACCCCTAAGCTCCTTGAAAGAGAAAAAGGGCCTTAACTTGAGATTGAAGTATTAGGTTCAGGTCACCCTCATCGGAGTAATAGGGAACACTTTGTACATGACAATGTCTGAAGCCTCTTAGATCATCAGTAAAGTTTTAGGTGGTCTTGGATCGCCCGAGCTATCATATTGCTCTAGTTATGATATTTTAAATTTAGATGGCAAAAGCTCCCTTATAATCTTCTCTATGAGCAGAGAGTCAATTTTTAAGTTGAGATTGTCTAAAGGGTCAAGCCTCCTTTGGACTTCCCTCATTATGGTGTAGAGATGCTCATTTATAGCTTCAAACTGCTGCCTTAGCTTAGGATCTTCTAACTCAGTCCTTCTGAAAGCAGTTAAGAACTCTTTGATTTTAGCTTCATCCATGATTAATCATGTCTCCTTGTTATGGTTCTTTGCTCCAGAAGTATTCAAGAAATTTACTTCTCAGGAACTTTGCTGTGGCAGCATTAGCTACACAAGTGGTATTGGTTTTGCTTATTATGCCAACTAGGAGACTAGAGTCCAGGTTAGCATGGTGAGGGCTTCAACTTATTACTGCTAGTGCAACCACCTTTGAAGGACATAAAGAGAGGGATATATGCTTAGAGATGGTATGGGTGGTGCCATTATTACTAGTAAGAGTTCATCAAGGTGATTTATAGTAATCGAAAAAGAGTATAATGAGTATTAGAGGTTTTCCAACAAGGATCCTCTAATGCTCATATCAATTGAGAGGAATGATAAGGATGGCTAAGGATAAACCTTGTAGCCTTTAGATTTGTAGATAAAGTAAGGTATAGTACAGAAAGAGCATAGTACGTACAGTCTTACTGAACCTTAAAGATGAGTTGTAAAGAAGATATATTGGGGAAAGGAAGATTTCTTTACTGTAATCATGTGCCTCCCTTTTATATAGGGTCCTATCTTTGGTGATGGGATTATAGGGATCATCTGAATCATGAGCTACATGCCTTGCTATGATGAGTCTATTTTTTCTTAATAGGATGGTACAAAGTGTCATAAGCTATATTTTTTCGGATGTGTACCACCTATCAATTTATCAGCTACAGATCTTCAAATCATTTTATCGACTATGCTAGTGATGGTGTTGATATAAACTTGGATATCACATGACATCTTGAGATTTTGACTCATTAATGCCCATTGTTAGTGGAAGGATGTACTCGAGCTTTTCATTCTTAGTTGATTATTTAAGAGGACTTGAGGAAACTAGCTTATGTCAATTAGAAGATTCATTTTCTTGACTACAACATTCCTTGTACTTTAATCCGTTTCATCTTATGTTGCCGATCATGTGATAAATTACTGTTCTTTCGCCACGCTGCAGTATCGGAAAGTCGCTGATCAGCATCACGGATTCGTAGCTAGCGCTGTCTTTCTTCTGAAGTGGTGCTGCCTCGACCACAATGTTACCTTGTCCTGTCATGCCGTCTTTAATTTGTCCTTCCTATGTGCATGGGTGCATGATGTCGATCCTTTTGCTGCAAATATGGATCATAAAAATAATAAGCAATACCAAGCAGAGGCAATATCTTGACGACCATATTTCTTCTCTCTGCCTTCTAGCTTCTTAGTATATATGTTCTCTCTTCCTTTTTTTTTTTTTTTTTGTCCTTGTGATCATCTATCTTATTCATTTATATGGTAAATGCTTAATTTGCACATAAGCCATAGCATATCATGCAAACAGTTGATACGACCATAACTAAATTTATATCATCTAAACAAAGTATTTTTATTCACGATCTTCAAAATGTAGGGTCCATATATAATTATCATGGGACCACAACATCACTCAGATGGATTTATTAGTAATATTTATCACATGCTTAGAGGTGAGCTTCAGAACACTTTGGGCTAGCTAGTTCTTAATTTATAGCACTCAGTTGATGACAGGCTTTGAGTTCTGGTTTAGTACAGCAAACCTTCAATATCTTTGACTATTTTACCGGTATCAGAAACAACGTACGCCCCTAAAGTCCTTCACCATTTAATCCCGCTGAGTACTCTCCAACTTAATTTCCAGCGAGTTGGAACGCGTCTGCATCGCACGTCCACGTACATCTTGGTTCAAAAGAATTAGAGATCCGATCAAGTTGCGGTGAAAGAACGCAGACAGAAGACTGCAACGAGAGATTGATCTCAAAGTTTTGCACCGTTAGAATGATCGCTTCAAAGGATTCTGTAGTCCCATCCCAGAATGCGACCTCTTTGCCTGCCTTCCACGTCAAACTAACGACTATCACAAGCTAAGAAGGCAGCATAGTAATTTGATTTCATGAATATATATACAATTGTATCAGTATTTCTAATCCCAAACTCCTTAATTATTCAATTTCTTTTAAGCTCAGACGTTGCGTTTGAGTGCAGATTGGCCTGCAAAATCCATATACATATTGAAAATTATCCCAAAAAAAATCATGAAAATAGAAAAAGTTAGGCAAAGCTGAGCTGCTTTGAGATCTACTGGTTACAGGGAACGCGTCTTCAAGCTTGACCAAAGCTGAGTTGCAAATATTCAAACCCAACTCTTTTTCCAATCGAACAAGCTTACGTTGACCTTATATCAACCTCAACCCAAGTCTGCAGTTAGTCTTTGCATGCCCAGAACTAGCCAAGCTTGGTTTTTGTTTTTATATTAGTAATTGCAAAATCTTCTTCATTATTGAACTAGAATCAGCACTTGGTCAAATTTGAGTTGCTCGATCTTAAATTTAGGTTTGTCTGGCCACTTCTTAATAACAAAAATCAGAGCATATCTAGCAAATTTGACGATTGATATGGTAACCCATTTAAAAGAAGAAGAGAAGAATAAGGTGTTCTTGTTATTTATAACATTTGCCCATCTATCTTCCTACTTATAATTTTTAGAATTTTCTTACTTTAATTTATTTCTGAGATCTGATATTGTAATCCGGGCTCTGAAGTGCTGACTTGTTGACTTTGAGAACATTCAATCATCAACCACCACGAGAACCTTTTAAAAAAGGTGGCATTTTAAATGATTTCGGTCTACTTCTTAAAAAGGATGATAAGGTAACTTCTGATAGAAGGCATGCAGAAGTTTATGAATTAACAAGATCATAACCATGCAATATAAAAATCTTTTGAAGAAATTGCCTCTTGATAAGAATGCAAAGTCTTTTTGTCAACTAAATTTGAACCAAAACATAGAAAAGAAAAATATAGGAACTAAACATTCATCAAAGAAAGAGCAGTGCCTCATGTACCCCTTTGCATGCCTCAAACGAGGTGCCAAGAAATAAAAGAGAATAGTTCGTGAGGTAGCAAGAAATACCAATATGCAACATGTGCACTTCTTAACGATCGAGATATAAAAAGGTACCAAGAAATCCATATCATGAGAAAGACCCCATAACAACTTAATTTGTCCTAAATTTCTAAAAGTTGAGGATAAGTTCCATGACACATGACCTAACTCCAACAACAAATAAGTGGATAACCTTCTTTCCGGCATATATCATAGTTTAGTGCGTGGATAAGACAATGTCCCCAGCAAAATTCTCAAGCCTGGGATAGTCTGGGAACAAGTCAAGACCGTTGTCAAACCTAACTGAGAGAATACACCCGCTGTAAATTGACAGTATTTTTAGGTAACTTCTGTACCATTCTTCCAAATTGATGATAAATTTTCCTTCATGCCACATGCATTCAGGCAAGAGATATATAATGAACAAACTCAAACTTTAATGGATCATATGATTGAATCGAAAGAAGATTGAACAATGCAGCTATGGCAAGGTCTAAACATCTGACACCACAATATAAAATCTCCTCCATTTTCTCTCACCAAGTATCCTTGTTTGCTCTAATCTACTCTCCATCTCTAGTTTTCTTAGCGATACAAAGAAGACTTTTGTGATGTTGTTTTAGAAGCAATGAGATTTTTAAAGATGAAAAGGTCAAAAAAAACTTCAGTAGTGAGAAGTGTCTGACAAGTAGGAATCAACAGTACACAGGTTAGTCACCTTCCATTCCTAGCTGTGGACTGTAGAGTGGAGGTAATTATCCTATTGTCTGCAAGTATAAATTTTCAAGAACTCAAGTAGTAAGAAATTCCTACAATAATGCATGGTATGTGACAAAATATCTTAATTATTCACACTCCATTCTGATCCAAAAAGATCACAATAAACTTAAGTTGCAAGTATTTCCTTTGACTTGAATTGGAGAGTATCCACATTTCCCTTGTCTTCTTAGCTAGTGTCTCTACCTGCAGGGATAATTTAGAATGTTGGTGCCAGGAATGTTGATGGCCACATTTGATGAGTCATAATTGGAAGTGTTTTGGCATTTGGACCAACCCCAGGAAGGGCCAAAAGGCTCATAAACTGCGAAACAAAGCCAGCCTTCCATGCTTTGTAGCTAAAGTAGCAGGAAGGAATTAATGGAATAATCTGGTTAGAGAAGAATGAACATTTTCTCTTTCTTTTTCTTCTTGGTTTTCTTCACAAGGTCCACACTCTCATCTAATATGCCTTCCAACTCTAAGCCATGGAAGGCATGCACATCATTTGTAATTTACTGATTTAATAATTTTATTGAATGTTAACTAACATCAACCGAATCTACTCATCAAGCCTAACCATGTATCCTATTTTGTTCGGTTTTGTATCTTGTGTGGTCTTTGCAGACACCTGCACCAAATGATCAGAAAGTCCATAAAAAAAAAATAATAATAAAAAGTGGATCCACTCAACTCAAATTTTTAGGAAGCCGTATGTAAAGTCTAATTGGATGCAGACATGAAATGACCCATTTGCTTCTTCAATCAAACTAGACATAGAAACATAATGCATCAGTTTGACCTCCATGCCCCAGGAGAATGTACATGGGCAACATTCAAACTTCCCAAACGTGATTCTTATTACCACCTAACCTCACATTCTAATCCATGTACACACGCATGCTACATAATGAAACGTGTGTTAATGCCGTTAATGTCAGCCACATGTTCACCATCCCAATCTACACCTGACACTGAACTAATACTGTAGAATTTTCTAAGCCAAATACAAACACATCAACCCACATATAGATTGACAGGTGGAGGAATCATGGTGGGCCTATTAGGTTCCATCAGAAACCCACCGCCAAACAAATCGAAACAGTTCTTTATAAATCTCCAGGACCAAAAAAAAAAAAAGTCTTTTAATCTTTTAAAATTATTCTCGCCCTAGTTTTGCCGTGAGGAATCATTATTGTCCACATAAATTAATAGGGCGAGTTGTTGTCTAACCTTTGAGTTGATCAACTTTTGTGATGGATATCTCAGCAGCCAACCCAAATAAACTTTTTACCATAACATTTAGCCTTTATGAATATGATGTTTTTTTACAGGGAAATTAATACAATCTTTCAACAATTGAAAGTTAAAAGGAACTTGACACTGTGGACCCAATGTTAAATTCAATCTACTGAATAAAATAAATATTGTTGAATTTTATGCTGATGAAGGGAGCAGCCAGCGGTCTGACGAATGCGATGACTTAACGAGGCAGAAGAAACGGAGGTGTCAACCCTGTCAGAAAGAAAACTGCAGCATTTACGAAGTCATTAAGAGTAAATTAGACTAATTAACTACCATCAGATCTTATCATCCAATCTCCGGCAAGGGACATCCCCGGCCACCTAATTAGCCCCCACCCCTTCTCGTCAGATCCTTTCTTTATACAACCACCATCACCTTCGACGGAAAGGGGGAACCATCAACAGCAACGCAGCAACCATAAACACATATACTAATAAACTATTTATAAAAAGCCTAGTAAAGCGACGGCGAAAGAGAGAGAGAGAGAGAGAGAGAGAGAGAGAGTGGTAGACCCGCCGCCCACTGCCGTAGTGCGAAAGCCAAAGCCATGGGAGACGAGCTTGTGTGTCTCTCTCTCTCCGCCGTCTATTTCATTGGACGAAGGCAAAGCGTTGATTATATATATTTTGGAAGATTGATATCTCTACCCACATGGGTCGAAGAATTCACAGATTTCTATACTGCAAGTGGACGCAACCGGCTGATCCATGACATGCCGGATGAAGGATATGTTATTGTTACTCTTTTAATTTGGTATAGGGAGAGAGTGCGCCCGGATAGGAATCATTCTTCATCAAATGTTTTTATTGAATTTATACAAATCTTATCCACCCAATAATTATTCCTTAATTTACACCCATAAGAAAGAATCATTGGGCTTGTTGTCGCCAAATCACTCCTCAAGAACATCAGTTAGGATTTAAATTTGATTACCCTTTGAGGATGGGCTAGAGGGCCTCTTAATGCCTTCGTCTTGGACTGAGATCCTGCAAAAAAAAGTTTTCAAGACCGATGATTTCAGCGAGGACCCTCCGACGTTCAAGTAAGTGGTCTGAAAAATAGTAGTGAATATTTAGAGAAAATTTGATCAGAGCTCCTTTTTTTCATTATGAGCGAAGGTTCTTATATCTGATCAGGAGTCATTTTATCCCTTTTCGGACAGTTATTGATTCCAAGTTGTCACTCTAATATGGAGTAAGCAGTGAGGCTAATGCAACAGGACGTGTCCGCCTCGTGGCCTTCAGGACCGGAAGACCACCTCTGTATCTGATATGAGCAGCTGCAAGCAGCTGTAGCCGATAGGTGGACTAAGTCTTGTCAGATGCGGTGCCATAGACAGTTGGTTGATCAGATTTTGTCGGGCATGGCGCTACAATCGGTAAGAGGGCCACGTGGTGACCGCAGACGATAGGTGAGCCACGTGGTGGCCATAATGGCAGATGGGTTACATGGCAGCCGCAGACGACTACGTGGCGACTGCAAACAGTAGATGGGCCACGTTATGGCCATCGATACTAGAGTCGGTGCCGAAGTCGACGCTAGAGTCGGTGCTGGGGCCATCTCTGCTTTCACCTCTGCCAATTAATCTCGTCCGTTAACTCTAACATGGCTTGGTAAGCCACATCAAAGCTAATTGCTAGATAATTAAATAATTTATTATAAATTTTGAACATAGTACTACATTATAATGCTCACGGAAGTATGATAATTATAAATGACTTTCAAGCATTATTTAATAGTTTATGAGTTTCATTTTCTTTATTTATTTTTAAATTTATTATTGCTTAATTATGCAAATACTAAAGAAAGGATGGATAATTTGCATATTGCTTTTTAATAGAAACAACTTGCGCATTGCTTCAAAAAAAAAATATTGATAATTATGAGGACATACTTTCCCTTTACCATGTGTAAGAAAATGAGATCACTTTTTTTATGGCATGTGGGAAGGTGCAAGGAGATAAAGTCTGAACAATATAATATTGGACAACCAAAACAACAATTTCTATTAGTTGGTTAGACACTACCATATCCTAGAAGGGTATAGATTTATTAAATTATGTATGTGCAAGTATCAACACTGATGTGCTGGCGAAAAATATACCAAATAACACTATTATAGCAAGGGAATCATGTGAATTAATTTGCAGCGGGTCCAAGCTTTGGGCCGCTCCCAATGTCTCCATCCTATAACAGCATGCTCCAGCCTCCAATAATATAAACCCCCGATCGAACAAAATTTATGCTTCCCATAAAATAAAACACCAGAAGAAATAACGCGCAACGCCACGTTATAAATAAATATAAATAGACCGCCAAACCCACCTCCGTTTCATTAATTCATTATTTCCTCTCTCCCATCCTTCTCTCCTTCTCCTCACCATGATCTCTTCCTCCTCTCCTTCCTCTTCCCCGGCGTCCGGTTCAAGGAAAAAACCGCGCCGCGGTCCGGCCCCCCAGCCTCAGAACAAGTGGCGGAGCGGCGCCCAGGAGCGGATCTACAGGCGCCGCCTCCTCGAGGCCCTCCGCTCCGCCCGCGCCGGCCGCGCCGCCGTGGCTGCCGGCGGTGCTCGGGCCATCAAGGAGGCGGCCGACTCCGCCCTCGCCCTCACAGCCCGAGGCCAGTCTCGGTGGAGCAGGGCCATCCTCTTCGGCCGTTGCCACCGGCGCAAGCTCCTCCTCAAGGCCGGCGGCAAGATCCGTCGGCGGAGGCGGCCGCGGCCAGCCGGGAAGGCCGCAGCGCCGCCCCCCGTACCAGCAGAGATGAAGAGGAAGAAGGTGAGGGACCGACTCCGCGTGCTGGCCCGGCTGGTGCCCGGGTGCAGGAAGCTGTCGACGCCGAGCCTGCTGGAGGAGGCGGCCGACTACGTCGCGGCGCTGGAGATGCAGGTGAAGGCGATGCGAGACCTCGCCGACGCCCTCTCGGCGGCGGCGCTCTCCGCTCCTCCTCCGCCGCCGCCGGCTGCCACCCCGGAACCGGAGAACTGAGGGCCGGCCGGTTGGGATCGGCAGGCTTCGCTTTGGATTCTAATTATTATTGAAGAATAAAAAGTAGTGGAAGATATGCGAGGAGAGTAGAGACGTTTATTGGAGATATTTTTGTTGGGTCTGTCATTGTAAATTCTCAGATGCTTGTATATGCTGCTGCTCCCTTGATCGTTCCTTCTAACAACAAGACGAGAATTTATATTTTACTCTCTCTCTCTCTCTCTCTCTCTAGTGTCATCGCTATTCTTCCATCCTCTCTCTCTCTTTCGCAAATTCGTGAGATTTTTGTTGAAGAAAACTCTTTGGAGTGACGACATATAGGAATAAAGCTGAGAATTATATGATGCAGGAGAGGAGGTGGCAAAATTAAATGCTACAGCTTAGAATCGTTAGGGTGTGAAGCTCTCAAGTGGCTTCTGGAGTGGGAGAGATTGCTGCAAAACCAAATTAAGGCTTGTATGCAAGACCAAAGGTTTGTATGGATGATCCTTGAGGAAATACAGGAACTGATAGCATGATTTCCCCCTTTGTTTTATCCCACCTGGAATGAGTTCAGCCTCCACTGCAAGGTTTGGTTTGCCTAATTTGCCTGTGGCTTTTCACATTTTGTTCTACTGATGGATCGATTCGAACATAGGTATTGAATTATGCTTTCAGATCCATTTCGTTGTAACCAGACACCTGAGATTCTCTGCTAAGACTTCCTGGGAAATTTATGATCAAATACGAATCAATTCGGTTAGGTTAGAGGTTTCTCATCTATCAACAGCAATATTCTTGATTTATGTAGCCTCCATCTTCTCTATGTGATAATAAAGATCATAGAAATGCCCATCTGGAATAGGAGTTTGAACAAACCATCATCATTGATCTATGGGCTAACATAAAATCCTTTGAAGATTGAAGAATTTGCACTACGTTGACAGGAAAGCCATTAGTTTAGATGTTTGCTCGCCAATTAGAAGCTCCTCAATTTGTTAAAAAAAGTCTGCTGTTTGATTAATTAGCATCTCAATAAATATGCGCACATCTGATAAAAAAAAATGAAAACCGAGAGAATAATAAATCGTTTAAAAGAGGGAAAAAAGTTAATCGCTCCGTCAATATTCAATGTCAAAATGTGAACCATTGCCAGCCGTCTCATGAACATGCGCCCATTTGGCTTTTAGTAGTCGCACAACCAATTAAGCGAGTAGATTCAGCAGGCCTAATGGAATGCCCACTGTCCACATACAACGTTTTAGCCAGTGACATATTTATGGCAAGCAAGGAAACCTTGCAATCAGAGCAAAGAGAGAAAACCGAAGCTAGTACTAGTTTGGTATTTTCGCAGGAAGAATTTTATCGCACTTTTGTCTTGGAATGACTACAGCCTGCACAAAGTTTGGTTGGCTTAATTTGCTTGGGGCTTTTCGGATTCCGCTTTATTGATGGAAAGACTATATAACATTATAACTCTCAATCATGCCTTCCGATCCGTTTCATTGTAACCAGCCTCCTGAGATTCTCTGCGCAGACTTCCTGGGAAACGTATGGTCAAACGCGAATCAATTCTGTCACCTGAGAGTATTAGTTGTCAGAACCGAACCGATCGGTTGGACTGGTTAAACTAGTCAAGCCAATTCGGTTCTAATATAAAGATCGGTTCGGACCGGTTAAACTAGTCAAGCCAATTCGGTTTTAATATAAAATTGGATGTGTAAGTAATCTAGAATAACCCAATCAATCCATCCGATTTATCTGTGAATTGATCAACCCAGTTCGAACCGAATAAAGTCAGAGATTTTATTATCATGTTAATCATAAATTTTTTAATAAAAATTAATTTTTATTAATATAAATATATTTTATATTAAAATAATTGATCGATGGTTCAATCAGTGACTCAATGGTTGAACCAGTGATTCAGTGGCCCGAGTCCTTGGCTGAGTCAATGTCCGAACAGATCTAACAACTATGCCTAAGAGCGCACTGGCGTTGCCTAAGGCTATAAAAAGTTTCTAATTTATCGATCACCTGCATTCCTTGCCCATTGGCATGCTCATCTTCTCCGTATGATAACGAGGATCAAACCATCACCACTGATCTATGCCTTGGTGGTTGAGAGGGCAACGTTAATCACCTAATTATCAATGTTGAGCGTTAAAGTGTGAACTATGCTGTACTGTTAACGTGTTCGTTTGCTTTTAGTCCTTGCGGGCGGCAATTTAATTTGGATATAATCCGTAAATATAACTCAAACATAATAGCGAACAAGTGAACTTAAATTTAGTATAAATAGATTTGAACTAAAATCAGATTAACCCATTAAATATAATTAATAAATAAGTTATATCTTGAATTGACATGCTAATCTGAAATCGATTCATAATTTATCTAATTATTAAGTTGATCAATTTATGTAACTTAACCCATTAATTTGAGTATAATCCACTAGATATATTTATCAAAGTTAATATCATGCTTTAATTAATTATTATTTTATCATCATATAGGATCTAACTGTTAGATGGAAATGGGTGGGACAATTAAAATTATGGTGGGTTAGTATATCATCATAGTTAATAACTCAAAATCCTATTCCACAACAATAAAAATATAACGGATAGGATATGTATAGGAATTAAATAGGTTACACATGTTATATGGATTACATAGGTCACACTAGTAATACATTCATGTTAATCCAAATATGTCTAATTATTAAATAATTTATACGAGTTGTGCTGTCATTATAAAAAAAATAAATTTAGCGATGAATTTTTTTATCACTAAAAATATAAATTCCATCGCTAAACTTATATAGCGACGGAATTACCATGGATAAAATCTGTCTCAGAAATGCTATTTGCTATGAACGTAGATCCACTGCTAAATATTGTCGCTATTCTGCTCTTTTCTTGTAGTGTGTGGATCAACTTATGTAATACATAGGTTAAGTTTAAATTTAAATTTTTAACTTAATTAATAAAATGAATCGGATTTGGCCGGATCAATTCATTTGCCGTTATATTTAAAAGTTGATTCGACTTTTACCTGTTAACATGTTTCACCTACTCTAGTCATATAACCAAAAAAAAAAAAAAAAAATTAAGTTTACCCAATGGGATGTCCACGTACAACATTTCAGTCAGTTGCATGTTTAACATATGCACCATTTATCCATACTTTACCTTAACAAGCAGAGTAACCTTACAATTAGAGTAAAGCGAAGATCAAATTTAATGCTTATTTAATATTTTAAAAAAAAATTAAAAAAAAAGAAAGAAAAAGTAAATATCATCTTTTTTATAGTATTTATTTAAAAGCGTCCTTCATTACTACCTTAAGTTGGAATTTAGAAGAGTTTTTTTTATAAAAAAAGTGAGAGAATAAAATTGAAGCATAAACCATGTCAATCACGCCATGCAATTCTATCTCGTATTTGGTACCAACCAAGGAATGTGAGAGGAGACGGAGGCCGATTTACCGCATTTCAGTTCAGAGAGTACACTAGGGCTTAAGCCAGCCAAAAAAACCTTTTGCATGTGGTGTAAAGGACAACGAATTTAGAGAAAGGCAAAGGAGCAGCAGGTCTTGTTTGCATCTACCAAGGGTTTAAAGGACATAGGGGGCCCCATTTCATGTCCAGCCACTCGAAGAGGACCATGCATCAATGTCCTTAAAACATATTGTACTTAGGTTTCGTTCGGTAGCAGTCGATAATTTATTTAGATTATTAATAATTTAAATAAAATTTATTAAATAATTATATTTAATATATATTTTAAATAATATTTTATTTTATAGTGGTAATTTGAATTATTTAATGAGAGGTAATTTAAATTATCTTTTTATATAAAAGACATGGTAATCTGGTAATTTTTTTTGAACAAAATTGGTTCTACTTTCTTTGATCTATTCGTCTCTTCCTTTCTCAAACCTTCGTGTCGAAGGTTTCGAGCCACACCCTCTTCCGTTAGGTTAGGATCTTCATCGTCCAGCGGTCTCACGGTTGTCTTTAGACGCCACGAAACTTCTTCTGATCGATGGCCTCCGTCATCGTCACGGCCACTTCGAATATCATTTATAAATATAATTTTTTTAAAATATTATCATTTATAAATTTTTTTTAAAATTAAATATATAAATATATAAATTTTTAATAAATTTAATTCAGAAGTATTTGGGAATTTGATGTTATATGATTGGTAATCTATTTGTCATACCAAATATAGTAATCAATATTACTGTAGCATTATCTGTGTATACCAAACACAATAATCAACATTACTGATAATCTATCAAATAGTAATCTATCTTATAGACAATCCATATTACTATTCAAGATTGTCCGGCGATACACCAAACGTAACCTTAGGGAATGATGAAGACAACCAATATAGGAGCTTTCCATCCATCCTCATTTGTTATTTTTTTTTAATTTTTTAAAAAAATCTATAGCCCACTTTTTAAAAAAATTATAGAGAAAAATATATTTTAGTTGGCAAAAAAATTATAAAAAATAGTTCTAAAAATATTTTTATGATAATCAGAGGTAATTTTGTATAAAAAATATTAACTTGACTATAGTATTCTTTAGAATAATGATTGTAAGGAATCATTTGTTTTATTTTTTATAGGAAAACTAAATGGATCATCTGTTATTCATTTTCATGCTATTTTATTATCATGTTTTTATTGCTTATATGTAATTATGTAAATACAAATATATAAAATAGATAATGCATATGTCACATTATATAAAATAGATAATTAAAATGAGAGGAAAATAAGAAAATAAGAAGAAAATAAAATAGACAATTCTTTTGTTTCATTTATCACATTGAAGGATTAAGGACTTTCTTTGGGGATCCATGCAAGGGGGTCATGGTCTGCATCTTTTGGCCTGAGATAGTGTCTGCTTACCTACTTCTGAGGGGGGACTTGGCATTCAGTCCTTGGTTCTCCGTCGTGAGGCTCTTTTTGCGAGGCATGCTTCCAGATTTCTGCTGGATCCTCAGTGTTTTTGGAGTTCTATTATGCGTGGCAGATATGGGGGCTGAACTTCTGACTCAATTATCTGCCCCCCCCCCCCCGGCCCGTGGATGTTCCTTCTTTTGGCATGCTATCTGCCAGGCTGCTCCACCATTATGGCTGATATCCACTGCATGATTGGGGATGAGACTTCAGTTGATGTTATTCAGGACTCCTGGGTTACTGATCTCCCTCTGGCTCGTTGGCCGATATTTATCAGCTCTGAAATTGAACCCCCTCTACAGGTTTCTTCTTTGATTTGCTAGGGGAAGGCTGGCTGGAATGGTCCTTTGGTGTCTCGGCTGTGTGGTCCGGAGCTTGCACACCGTATCCTTGCCATACCTCTTCCTCATTCTGCTGGCCCGGATGTGGCGTCGTTCCTGTCTTCCTTGTGCCCCTACAAGGGATCTGGTTGCCCGTCTTCATTCCTCGACCTCGGGCCTTGGAAATATTGCTTGGATTTGGCGGTTGCCAGTGCATCCTAGGACCCAGCTTTTTTTATGGAAGCTTTGATGGGACTGTCTACCTACCTATAGCCTTTTGGCCGATCGTGGGCTTGATTTATCGCCTCTCTGCCCGATATGTGGGATGGAGATTGAGTCAGTTGATCATGTCATATTTTTGTACCCTCATGCATCTTAGATTTGGCAGCTGACCCACTTTACCCCCTGGTTGTTGGAGGATGGTCCTACCTGGCTCTCCTTTTTGCATTCTATCCGGATGGCCATTCAGAGTGGTCCCCGCTCTCAGGGTGTTTTATCTGCCTATTTAGCTTACCACATTTGGTTGACTCGGAACCAGATAGTATTTGCTGAGGAGACAGTTTTACCACAGGTTGTTCTTCGACGTGCTCGCTGTCATGCCTGGGAGTACAATCACTATCATTCTAGTAGTCACACTGATGGGCCTGGTCACTGGGACTCCCCTGTTGCTATGGCAGCGCATCGTTCTACGATATTTATCTCTTCGGAGCCCCTACCCCAGGGTTTCGTCAAAGTGAACTTTGATGGTTCTGTCTCCGATCGTTGTACTGGTTCTGGGTTTGTTATTCGTGGGCCAGAGGGTCAACTGCTTGCGGCTGGTGGACATAGCGCTATCGATATTTCGGTCCCTATGGCGGAGCTCCAGGCAGCTTGGGCGGGTATTACTTATGCTGTTCGTCAGCTCGGTCATTGCGGCTGATCATTGAGGGAGATTCTCTTTCGGTCATTAGGTGGATTAGACGGGATGTGGATTCTTACTCTCCTCTAAATCCCCTGATTAGAGATATCTTGGTCTCTCTTCAGAGCATGTGTGCTGTAGTGATTAGGCATATCTATAGGGAAGCTAATGCAGCGGCCGATTGGGTTGCTTCTTTTGCGGCTCATCATTCTGGTCAGTGGGAATGACATGCTGTTGTCCCTTGTCCTGTAATCTTTCATCAAATTTTATGTTCTGACATTTCAGGTTTGACTCGCGCCAGAGTGGTGTGATCGCCCGCTTGTAAAAAAAAGAGGATATGAAAGGAAAATAAGAAAAATACTGAAGAGTTATTTTGACATTTTGGTGCCAAAATATTTTACAATGAAGAAGAAAAAGAGGATCGAAAAATAAATACCATCTTCTTAGATATTTATTTTCTAATAGAAGAAGAGAAAATGTACAAAGACTATATATAAACTAGCAAAATTAAGAGAAAAGAAAGTAAAATATTTTAACTATATTAAATGTATTAAAGATAAAGATGAAAGAGTCTTAACAAAAGAAGAAGAGATAACAGAATGATAAAAAAGTTATTTTAAAAAATTATTAAATAAAAATAAATTAGTAAATTTAAGGATAGAAGGACGTGATAACTTAGAAATAATAAATAAAAATATTTTTTCCATATATTTAGCATATTTGATTTTAAAAATGCTTTAAGTAAAATAAAAAAATACAAAAGCATTAGAATAGATATGATTCCCATTAAGGTTTGGAAAGGCTTAGGAGAAATTGGAGTCATGTTGTTAACTAATTTATTTAACAGGAAGGTAGCAACTAAAAGAATGCTGGATGATTGAAGAAAAAGCATATTAACACCCATGTACAAAAATAAAAAAATTCAAGTTGTGCAAATTATAAAAGGATTAAGTTGATAAGTTATACAATAAAATTATATGAGAGAGTAATAGAAAATTAAATAAGAGCTAAAACTTTAGTGTTAAATAATCAATTTAGATTTATACTTGGAAGATCAACCATAGAAGCTATTTATCTATTAAGAAGATTAACAGAGAGATATAGAGAAAAAAAAGATTTTTATACAGTCTTTATTGATTTAGAGAAAGCATATGATAGAGTACTTAAAGAAATAATATGGTGGGTTTTAGAAAAAAATGAGTCACCAAAAAGTATAAAGAATTGATAAAAGATTTGTATGATAGAGCAATAACTATTATTAAAATAATAATAGAAAAAACTAGTGAGTTTTCAATTAATGTAGGTTTACATTAAAAAATATGCCTTAAGTTCGTATCTTTTTGCGCTAGTTATGGATGAATTAATCAAACATATTCAAGATAATATTTCATGATATATATTATTTGCAGACAATATGGTGTTGATTGATGAAACTAAATCTGGAGTAAATGCTAAGCTAGAGATTTAGAGAAAGGCTTTAGAATCTGAAGATTTTAAGATTAGTAGAATTAAAATTGAATACATAAAATATAATTTTAGTGAAAGTAGAAATATAAATGAAGAGGTAGTGAAGATTGCAAGCCAAGAGATACTAAAAGTAAAAAATTTAATTATTTAGGATCAATTATCTAGCAAGAAAGTGAAATCATAGAGTTAAAGAAAAATAGATTAAGTGAAAAAGTATTTCAGGAGTATTGTATGATCGACACATTTCATTAAAATTGAAAGAAAAATTTTATAAAACCGCTATTAGGCCAGCTATGCTATATGAAAGAGAATGTTGAGTAATACTGAAACAACATATGAATAAATTAAGTGTAATAGAAATGCATATGTTAAGTGAATATATAGTAAAATTTTAAAAAATAAAATTAGAAATAAACATATATGAGAAATGATAGGAGCAACCCAATTGAAGATAAAATGTGAGAAGTAGTTTGAACATATGCAATAAAGATATTTAAATGTTTCAGTTAGAAAGAGTGATCTTTTAACAGTCAATGATAATATTAATAGAGGTAGAAGCAAACCTAAACTAACATGGACAAAAATAATTAAAAGATATATAACTATTTATAATTTGAGCATCGACTTAGTCCTGAATAGAGAAGAGTGGAGGAAGCATATTCATGTAGCCGACCTTATGTAGTTAAAAAAAGGCTTAGATGAGTTGAGTTGAGTTGAAGGAGAGAAAAAGTGCATCAGCTCTATGTATAGTTCTTTCTCTTCTCCAATCAAGCACGAAAAAATAAAGAAAGAAAAGTCTTCCCTCTAATTTTTCAACATCCAAACGAGGGGTTAAATAGCAAAATTGATAGAGAAGCCTATTTCATAGTACAACTAGGGGTTAACATAACTAGGGGTTAACATGATACTTTAGGAGGAGGCCCTACCTAAAAGATGAGCCTTTTGATTAGACTAATAGGGTTGCTATGGCAATACTTCCAAACCCAATGATGTGTATTATTGATTAGTGCCTTTAAATCCCCTAGGACTTATGAAGTCGGTAATGCATTGGTTAAGTACTGCTCATTAGTAAAGGATGACAAATTAAAAGCACTGCTTTAGTGGGTTTTATAGGCTATACTCATTCTTTTTATTCTTATAATTCAATTGTAGGGATTCTTTACCAATTTATATTATTTACTTTCGATGGTTCATGGTTAAATTTGATGGGCTCTTCTTTAGATTTATCCATTTACACTTATTAAACTCATTTGAGTCTATATCCAATTATCTACCATCAAACAACTTTCAAAGCACCGTAGGACTTATTTGATACAACAATTTAGAGTCAATTGATAGTTATTAGAAACAACAATTAGCATAAATAGCTGATCCCCAATGGCTATTGATGGGGTATTAATAACTATTAGCTAACCCTTAACCAAATATAGCTGATGGGCCAATTGACCCCATGAGCAATAAAGATAATAATTTTTGAATGGCATCCTCTCAAGATTGTGATTTCCAAACAATTTTCGACCTTCTTGGATGGCTTAATTCCTAAGCGCTGTTCTCCTCGGTTTTCTTTTCGAACACCTCGGTTTTCTTTTCGAAGGGCACGATGAGCATTAAACGTTTCCTCCACGACATTGCTCCGTCATGATAAAGAAAGAGAACAAAAAGGAAAAAGGGGTGATGTGGGCCACCTTCTATCATTAATTGTTGGTAGTCAAGTCAAAGGGCTGGAGTATTTAATGGTGCAAAATGACGTTGGCTAGCATTTAATGGTTTGGCCAGCATTTAATGGTGCAGAATGACTTTAGCCAACATTTAATGGAATGGAGCGTGACGGATGCATAATGAGAGGAGAGGAGAAAGTCCAAGTGGGCCTCCTCCCGCTCTCATTCAAGTCGCCCCGCCTCGATCGTCACGTCCCGGCCTCTTCCAAGTTGGCCCTCTCATTCAAGTCGGCCCTGCCTCATTCAAGTCGGCCCCGCCGTCCCGGCCTTCTCCAAATCGCCCCACCTCATTTAAGTCGGCCCTCTCATTCAAGTCGGCCCCGCCTCGTCCCATCCCGGCCTCCTCCAAATCGGCCCTGCCTCATTTAAGTCGGCCCTCTCATTCAAGTCGGCCCCGCTTCGGCATCGTCCAGTCCTGGCCTCTTCCAAGTCGGCCCCGCCTCATTTAAGTCGACCCTCTCATTCAAGTCGGCCCTCTCATTCAAGTCGGCCCCGCCTCTGCATCGTCTCGTCTTGGCTTCCACAGCCACATCATGTCTCTCGCACAAACGCATTTATGGCCTCATAAAGGTCACGTGCTCGGCCACCTCGGCTCCGACCATGAATAGTGCCATGCAAGCACTCTATAATCAACGCTTTACAAGGGACAACTGGCTTCAACTCTCAACTCTTCTATCCTAGATGGATGTGTGGCTCGTGATGGTGATGAGACTCCACCACCTTTTATCTCTCTTTTCTGCAGCGATCAAATCAAGTGGCCACCCACTTTGATGGAACTTGACCCACCAACCAGTTGCAGCCATCCACTTTGATGGGATTTAACTTGCAGCCCTGACATGCCAAAGGAGGGAGCAAGCCCTGCCATCACCTTAAATACTCTGACAAGTGGCAGCATCCCATGCCTCATAGACATCAGCTCTAACACTCCACTCACTAAAGTCATCATTATGGAGCCTCAACCACTCAAGCCAGACAAACTCTAAGCATCTATAAATTGGGTAAGAGGGACCCCCGACCAGGTAATGCACTCATAATACTTCTAAACGCTTATTCTTGCTCATAGAGAGCTCTTCTCTGAGCCTCTCTCTCTTTCTCTTTCGAGCTTCCTCAAGCTCATGGATGTTGCCTAGAGCACTGACTTGAGTGTTGGAGGGTTTTCGCCGGATTTTCTGGCCCTCGGGACTTTTTGCAGGCTCCCAGACGCGAGAGACTCGTTGGAAGATCCCGGGCTCGCTGGAGAAGGCGATCGGATGCTCGCGGACGTTCGAAGGGAGTGATCTGGCAGCATCAATAGCCTTAGATTGCTGCATGACACAACTTAGTGTAACGTCCATTCTTTCAAAATTGGTCCTTTCAAGGTGGATGAAAAGAAAGCTCTTCTCATGTGGGACAAATAGAGATTCCTTGAAAGAAATGAACGGCATTGCTCATCAGAATTCATGGTCTTGCCATAAATTGCCTTGGAAAATGATAAGGTTGTTAAATAGTGCCTCTCATGAAAGCTTACCATGCAATGGCGACATTGGTAGCCCACATATATCATATATAATCTGATCTAAAGAGTGCCATTACAACAGGATTAATAGCAAAAATTTCAAAGAGGCAACTACCTTAGATAAAGATATCATCACACCACCATGTTTTCCAAGTACAGCAAGTATCAATGTTGAGAAAACTTATAAAATCTAATGAAATTAGTGGTCAATCCAAATTTAGCACGCAAGTAATCCACATCAGGGATGAATAATTTGCACGCTATTCCAGTCATTGCCTGCTGGCAAAGTGTTAGTGGGAGCGTCCGTGCGGTTGCATTTGCCTGTACGCAGGCATTAACATTCATGGAATTTCTATGGTTGTACGAGCAAGGAACGGAATTTCTTGGCGATGAGGCTAATTAGAGTGGGCTAGCCTCGACTTGCAACGGCTCCGGAATGCGACACGTGGATCACTGGCTGTTCTCGCTTGGGGGACTGCTCACCAAATGATACCAACCGTGAGGGCCCACTTTAGGGAGGGTGACACGCATGATTTTGATGGATTTGACGGATAGGATTCTCCCATCAGTACCTGTCACCTACCACGTGGCTCCATGTTCTTCAATAGGACGCCCGTGTGCCCCATGTCTGCACCCCATATTTCCCGTCCAGAGCGGCAACTATTTCTCTTTTAGGACGTGTGACGCTCTCATTGGCCTAATGGTTCCGGAGGTGAGGGCATCTAAGACGCATCTTGGGTCCCACCCCCTGCTCCACCTGCGCCTGGTGAGATCCATAAAAGCCTGGGCATAAGTCAATCTTCTCCCTCTTCGTTAAATATATAATAGGAATCTAAAAATCAAAAAAAATATCCATTAATCTATATTTTCTATTTTTAATTAAAAATTTAATAAAATAATAAAAATATATTAAAAATAAAAATAAAAAATAAATATAATAGAAGTAAATACTTTTTTTTTGATTCCACAATAAGTATTTATTAGATAGAATAATTGCTAACATATTCCAAATTAATAGTTAGCTTGATATGTAAATAAAAATATTGAGAACTATATAGATATTATTTTATACATAGTGCATCGCCAGGAATAAGATGTGTTGAGAGATAAAATCATCGTTGTATTAATAATCGTGCAAGGGGTTAGGATTAGCCCTGACTCCTACTTGCTGTGCAGTACTCGTTAGAGATGAATCAGCCTCAGTGAGTCGAGGTGCTTTAGCCCCTCGGTGAGCCAAGGATTGCCAAGGCTTGGATCACATCTCTCGGCCTCAACCAAGCTATTGACATCAGCTATTGACATCTCTCGGCCTCAGCCGAGCTATTGACATCCTATCATCTCGGCCTCAGCGAGCTCGAGCTATTGACATCTATATCATTTCTCGGCCTTAGCCTATCTAGCCGAGAGCCGGGCACTCAAGCGAGCCTCTCGGCCTCAGCCGAGCTATCTCTCTCGGCCTCAGCCGAGCTATTGGGAGAGTTTAGATAAAAATTATACCCAAGAGTGGCCTTATAAGCCCTAGAGCCTACACCATCTCCGAATCTCAAGACATCAACCAGCTCTCCCAGCCGTCGATCCTCTAACTAACAAGATACAAATCTTACTGACCTCATAATAAACTGGATTCGAATCCTAACGGCTTTCGGACCCACGACGCCCCCAAGGAATCAGATGATCCTCTATAAATAGAACTGTCTTTCAACTTCTCAGGTATGTGCACTTGCTTACTGGCCCACTCTCTTTCTACCTTTGCTCACCCCTTTCCGCCATTAACGCTCCGCTTAGAGCTCTCGAAAGGCCATCCTGAAGAGACTCTTCAACGAGAGCCTTCTCCTTACATTTGTTGATTGCTGATCCCCGCTGACTTGAGCGTCAGAGGGTCTTCCGCGGAGGGCCACCCCCAACGCCTCTCGCGTAAGGACTGTTTTGCAGGTCTGCCCAGGAGGGAGCTCATCCTGAGGCCCGATTGCGCCTGAGTCGGAGGACAGATTTCAGCAGCAACAAATTGGTGCTAGAGGAAGGGCCCTCAAGTCCCATAAACTTGTGATTCAGGAGACAAGGATCTCGATCTGAAAGAGAACTCCTCCAATGGCCAATCAAAGAAAGGTTACCTCCGAAGCTCGGGATCAGGTCGCCTCCAAAAGACTTGATTCGGTGAGTGGAGTAGTGCCACCACCACCGCCAGTTGAAACTCCATCGCCACCGGCGGCCCAGTGACTCATGACCAATTTGCCTCGCTGATCCAGCAGGTCCAAGCTCTGGCCCACCTGATCCAGGGGCGCTTTGAAGCCCCCCATCCGGCTGCGCCTACTCCGCACCTTCCTGAGGAGAACGCGGCCCCTGTTCATCCAGCGATCTCTTCTTCCAACCCGTATGGGGTTGCAGACCCCCCTCGTTGCCCTAAGGAAGCTTAGCCAGCCCCCCAAGGGGTCTACGACAAGGATCTTCCCCATCTCGACGGGCCTGATCCCTTTCTTCGGTGTTCTCTCGTCATGACTCGACACCGTCTCATTTCTCTCCTCGCCCAGCTCCTCCTGCTGTGCCTGAGGAGATCCGTCGATAACTCCGGAAGATGCGTCAGGAGCTGGATGCCGCCAAGCAAGCCCATCCGCTTCAGCATAAAGCGGAGCAGGGCATTCCCTTCTCTAAGGAGATCATGGAGGAAGTGATTCCCTCCCACATCAAGCTGCCCGCCATCGAGCCCTATCATGGATCCTCCGATCCCGATGACCATCTCAGCAGCTTCCAATCGATCATGATATTTCATGGGGCATCAGATGCGATCCTCTGCCGCGCCTTCCCTTCTACCCTCAGGGGGTCCACTCGAACCTGGTTCAATGCCTTGAAACCAGGTTCTGTTGGTTCATTTGACGAGCTGAGCCACCTCTTCATCAGCCAGTCGTCAGCAGCCATCGTCATCGGCGAAGATCCGACTCCCTCTCTAGGTTAAGCAGAAAGAGGGGGAGTCCTTGAAGAAATATCTCGGCCGTTTCAATACGGCCATGCTGGAAGTGGACCACCTTAATCATGAGGTAGCCATGTCCACCCTAGCAGACGGAGTGTTGAAGGAGAGTGACTTTTACCTGGCATTGGAGGTCAGCTACCTTTTGAACCTCTCCGATATGATGGCCCTGGCGGACAAGTATGCCAGAGTCGAGGAATCACGGAGGGCTGCCCGCACCGAGCTAACAAGGAAGAAGGAGTCCAAGGGCTCCGACAAGCACCGATCTGCCCGCCAGTGGAGCCTACCTCGCCGCCAAAGGGTTCCTCGCCGCCGCCAAGGAACCGCACCCGGAGCCCGCCTAGGAGGTTCAACCGGTTCACCCGCTCACCGCCCCAAGGGCGGAGATCCTCATGGAGATAGAGCGTCAGCTCCCTCGCCACCTCCTCTCCGAGGGAAT
>UESW01002250.1:229253-255755 GCA_900491605.1 Calamus simplicifolius
CAACTCCTCCTTTCTTTTCTTCAAGGGTGATGAATTCTTCTTTGTCACCCGTCATATGTCTTGAGCAGCCACTATCAAGATACCACTTTCTCTTTGATCTCTTGGCCATAAAACATTTCTGCAATGAAATCAAACTTTATGTTTAGGTACCCAAGCTTTCTTGGGTCCTTCATGGTTAGTAGCAACAAATATTATTCCTTTCAGAACCCATATTTTCTTCCCTTTAGAATTTAAATATTTATTTGGTCTTTGTAAATTACATTCAAATGATTTATGCCCTTTTAAATTGCATTTAAAACAAGTGATGTTACTATGACTATCGCGTACGAAAATGTTTTTCAAAGATTTTTGTTTTCTAAATGTATTATATCCTAATCCAGCCTTATCAAAAAACTGCTTTTTGACTATCTAATATCATGTTTAGTTTGGTGGAACTTAAAGTGAATTTATCAATAATATCTTTGTATTTTTTAACTTCTTTCTTTTGAGATTCATTTTCTACAATGTGCTGTTCATTTTTCAAAGATAGAGTTTGCATTTGCTTTTTCAAATCTTTTGTTAGATTTTCGTTTTCAGATTTTAGTGTATTAATTTCATGAGTAAAATCATTCTTTTCTTTAAGTAATATTTCCTTTTTGTCTTTTGAATTTTTAATTGCAAGCATCACTTCATTTTTCTCTTTAATTAATTTTATGTTTTCAGTTTTTAGAGATTTATATTTCTTTTTTAAAATCTTAAAATCATCTACAAGTTCATTGAAGGCTTCAAATAATTCATCGAAAGCAAAATCATCACAGGGGTTTTCAGTACTTACCTCGTCGTCGTCATTCGCCATAAAACAAATGTTGGCAACCTCTTTTTGTTCTTCTTCTTCAGAAGAAGATTCACCACTGTCACTCCAAGTTGCAACATACGCTTTCTTTTTCTTCTTGAAAGTCTTTTTCAGTTGAGGACAGTCATATCTATAATGCCCCGATTTCTTACATTCATAACAGATCAAGGGGTCTTTCTCTTTGTCCTTGTCCCTATCTTTTTCTTTCTCCTTCTATCTTATTTCCAAATTTCTTTTTGTAGAAGGGTTTCTTTCTCCTCATAAATTTCTTAAACTTTCTTGCTAGAAGAGCTGTGTCTTCATCATCATCCTCATCATCGCTGCTGCTTTCTTCAACTTTTACAGCCTTGAGGGCAATTGTCTTCTTCTTTTTGTTATCCTCCTCCACATGTTGCTTCATTGTCAATTCATGGGTCATAAGAGATCCAAGAAGCTCCTCCAAAGGTAGAGTGTTTAGGTCTTTGGCTTCTTGAATGACTGTCATTTTGGCTTCCCATGATCTTGGTAATGACCTAAGAATTTTACGAACCAATTCAGCATTAGTATAGGTTTTTCCAAGACTCTTCAAACCATTAATAATATCAGTAAATCTAGTATACATACATGTTATGGTTTCAGATTGTTCCATGCTAAATAATTCATATTTATGCATAAGTATATTAATCTTAGATTCTTTAACTTGGTTGGTTCCCTCATGGGTAACCTCTAGTCTATCCCATATCTCTTTAGCGAAATTACAGGTAGAGATACGATTAAATTCATTAGCATCAAGTGAACAATATAAAGCATTCATGGCTTTTGCATTAAGCTGAGCCATCTTCCTATCATTTTCATTCCAATCCCTTTCGGGCTTAGGAGCTATAGAACCATCAACTAAGTGTGTGGGTGTACTAGGTCCATTAATTATGATACTCCACAATTCATAATCTGAAGCTTGAATGAATATCCTCATTCTTGCTTTCCAATATGAATAGTTGGAACCATTAAATAAGGGTGGTCTATTTGTGGAATGACCCTCAGCAAAACTTGAGCTGGCTTGTGTTGCCATTTGGATCTTTCGCTCTTGATCGTGTGATCAATCAAAAACAAATGAGCACAAGCTCTGATACCAATTGTTGGCCCAGATGGCAACCCAAGAGGGGGGGGAGGGGTGAATTGGGTTCTTTTAAAATTAAGCCTTTTAAAGTAATTTAAACTATTGATGAGAGGATGTAAACGATTAATTCAAGTTAAAGCACGATAGCAAGAGAGAGAGATAAATAAGCACGGCAAACACAGAAATTTTATAGTGGTTCGGTGTATCCAACACCTACGTCCACTCCCAAGCTTTACTTGGGTCCACAGTATAATCACCTCGATTACAGTCGAGTTGTTTTACAAGCTTACAACCCAAACTTGTTGTTTTCCCGGGATCACAACGAACCCAACCGGTTTTACACGGGCTCACCAGCACAAAATCCAACACACAAGCTAACCTTAGCTTGTGAAGAGGTATACTACCTCCACTAATTCAACCCTCTGATTGAATTAGTAAACCACAAGATAAAAATGTAAGTTTAATACAAAATAGCTCCTTTAGAGCAGATATTTCAAAATAAGAGCAAGGTTTAGAAGAGCCTGTTTAGATTTGATTTGAGTGCAGGCTTTTCTTCTTTTCTTCTTTTCCTCAACTCCTTTGAAGTGTGAAATCGGGCCTCAGCTCAGATTCTTCACGGATTGAATGTTGGAGTTGATTTGAGCTTTTTCTTCCTTTCTTTGAATGTTGAAAATCTCTTGATTTGCTCTTGAATGGCTCTTGGATTTTCTTCTAGACTTTTCTTGGATTGATGAACTTGAGCACAGATGAAGTCTCCTTTGATTTCACACCTTTTCTTTCACTCTATTTTTGAATCTCAGATTTTTCAAATGACGCTTTATTTTTTCCTCTTTTTCTGAAAGATTTTTCTTTTTTCTCTTGATTTGTATTTCTATATTTTCTATATATTTGATTTGAAAACGACCTCTCTATTTATAAACTCTGCAAAATATAGTCGTTAGAAACAAAGAAATCTAGCCGTTATCAAAAATCTTACCGTTGACACTGAGTTGGCATTCAGAAAAAGTCACACCCCAATTTGTTGGAGTCGGCTCCAGCTTTAGGCGAGTCGGCTCGAAGACGTGATACCAAAAATAGAAATAATCAGAAAGTTAAGGGTCGACTCAACGAAAACAAGGTATCGACTCCTGACAGTCGGGGGTCGACTCATGAAAAGCATGGGGTCAACTCGAGAAGTGCTCAGAAAAATAATTCTCTGGTGTCTGAGCGGAGTCAACTCACACAGTCATGGAGTCGGCTCGACAAAATTGGGGGTCGACCCGAGAAATCACAGGGGTCGACTCGAGACAAACAGATATCTCTGTATACTGAGTGGAGTCAACTCTGAAACTCTAGAGTTGGCTCCGGAACGTATCAAAAATCAGAGAATTTCTGATTGACTTTGAAAATCGTTCCAGATTAATTTTAAATCAATTTTTGACTTGAATACAATAAAGTTGTCATTAGGAATCAATTCAAGAAATATTCCAAAAACTCATTGATTGAGATATGAAGTATAAAAAATTTCTTTTTGAAAGCTTAAACATGGAGCTTGAAGTTACTTTTCAAATTGATTAAAGTCATACTTAGTATACTCATTGATTATTATAAATAAATTCATTGCTCATGTAAATAAATTCATTGCATCTTTTAATATACTCATGGCTTTTAGTAATCATCAAAATCAATAAGATTGGGGCAATAATTTCTCAACAATCTCCCCAACAGAAAGGGAAGCCCCGGCTGGAGCTGATTGACTTTCTCCGAAGGAATGCTGATGTCTTCGCTTGGTCCACTTCTGATATGCCTGGAATTAGCCCAGGCGTTTTCATCCATCGTCTTAATGTAGACGAGATGTTCTGTCCCGTGAAGCAGAAGAAAAGAAGCTTCGCCCCTGAGCGACAGAAGGCAATTGAGGAAGAAGTTGACAAGCTCATCAAGGCAAATTTCATTCGGAAGGTAAATTATTCGAGCTGGCTGTCCAATGTTGTTATGGTGAAGAAGTCGAACAGTAAATGGTGGATCTGCATCAACTTCACCGACCTCAATAAAGCATGCCCGAAGGATAGCTTCCCTTTCCCTTGAATCGACCAGCTCATAGATGCTATTTCAGGTCATCAGATGCTGACCTTCATGGACGCATATTCGGGCTACAACCAAATCTGAATGGCGCCCGAGGATGACGAAAAGACCGCCTTCATAACCAACCGAGGTACTTATTGTTACCGTGTCATGCCTTTTGGTCTGAAAAATGCAGGTGCTACTTACCAAAGGCTGGTTAACAAAGTCTTCAAGGAGCAAATCGGTCGAAACATGGAGGTATATGTTGACGACATGCTGGTCAAAAGCAAAGAAGCATCCCAGCATATTGAGGATCTCTCTGAGAGCTTCGCAATGCTCCAAAAATATCAGATGAAGCTCAACCCAACTAAGTGCACCTTCGGTGTCAACTCTGGGGAGTTCCTGGGCTTCATGGTTTCTCAGCGGGGCATTGAGGCCAATCCACAGAAGATTCAAGCCCTTCATCAAATGGCACCCCCGGCATCCGTCAAAGAGGTCCAGCGCCTGACTAGAAGGATCGCGGCCCTCAACCGTTTCGTGGCTCGGTCGGCCGAGAGATGCCTTCCTTTCTTTAAAGCTCTCCGATCTGCCAAGAATTTTCAATGGTCCCCGAGTGTCAGAAATCGTTCGAGGACCTCAAGAGATATCTCGGCTCTCCACCCCTCCTCAGCAGTCCTAATCCGGGGGAAATGTTATTTCTGTACTTAGCAGTTTCAGAAGGTGCAGTTGGCTCAGTGTTGGTCAGAGAAGAGAACAAGACCCAAAAACCGATCTATTATGTCAGCAAGCTGCTCCGAAACGCCGAAACAAGATACTCCTGGATCAAGAAGTTGGTTTTGGCTCTGGTAACATCGGTTCGGAGGTTGCGGCCATATTTCCAGGCACATTCTATGACGGTCCTGACCGACCAACCCATCAAGATGGTAGTCCATCGTCCGGAGACATCAGGGAGAATGGCCAAATGGGCCGTCGAGTTAAGCGAGCATGATATCCGATACCAACCTCGCCCGACCATCAAAGCCCAGGTTCTAGCTGATTTCCTCCTTGAATGTACCATCCCGAAGGATGGCTCCACTCCGGACTCTTCTGAGCATCCGAGATCAGACGCCCTATGGCTACTCCATGTCGATGAATCATCTAATGCCAATGGCTCTGGCGCTGGCTTAATCCTCACCAGCCCAGAGGGGGTGACCTTCGAGTACGGTGTTCGCTTCTCCTTCCCAGCCTCCAACAATGAAGCCGAATATGAATCTCTGCTCTGTGGACTCTGAATCGCCCGTGACCTTAAAGTAAAGAAGTTGAATGCCTTTACCGACTCTCAATTGGTAGCCGGTCATGCGCGGGGCGAGTTCGAGGCCCGGGAGCCGAACATGATTCGGTATCTTCAACAGGTGCAGGACTTACTTTCCCACTTTTCTGAATTTGAAGTCATTTAGATCCCAAGGTCCCAGAATGCACGAGCTGATCTATTGTCTCAGCTGGCAACTGCGGAGTCGATGGATTCCGAGCAGAAGTTTCCCCTGGAGATTCTTGAAAAGCCTAGCATCGCGGAGGCCGACCGAGTGATGCAGGTCGAGGCCGAACCTTCCTGGTTCGACCCCATACTGAAGTATCTTAAAGAAGGGTCACTCCCAGCCGATCGAAAGGAAGCGAGGAAGCTGAAATTGTAAGCCACCCACTATGTGCTGATTGAGGACCAGCTGTATAAGCGATCCTTTTCCATGCCGCTACTCAAGCGCCTTCACCCATCTGAAGCTGATTATGCTCTTCGGGAGGTACATGAGGGAATCTGCAGCAACCTTCTGGGGAGCCGGTCCTTATGCCATAAGGTGCTGCGCCATAGATATTATTGGCCCATCATGCAAAAGGATGCTGACGATCTCGTCCGAGCTTGTGACCCATGTCAGAGACATTCCAACATTCAGAGGTTTCCCTCCGCCGTTTAGTCCCTATTTCTTTCGCTTGGCCCTTTGCTAAGTGGGGGATGGATATTCTTGGCCCTTTTCCCCTCTCCACTGGACAGAGAAAGTTCTTGTTTGTCGCCATCGACTACTTCACCAAGTGGGTGGAGGCCGAGGCCGTTGCCCAGATAACCAAAGCTCGGGCCAGGGACTTCGTATGGAGATCCATTATTTGTCGCTTCGGCCTTCCGCATACTATTATTACCGATAATGGCAAGCAGTTCGACAACCCAAAGTTTCGAGGTTTCTACGAGGAGCATGGAATCTGCCACCTCCTTACGTCGGTAGGGCATCCGCAAGCCAACGGAGAAGCCGAAGTAACTAATCGGACCATGCTTCAAGGGATTAAGGCTCAGCTTGCTAGAGCCCGAGGAAATGGGCGGATGAACTTCACCATGTCTTATGGGCCTACCGCACCACCCAGAGAATCCCCACTGGCGAGACCCCATTCTGGATGGCCTTTGGCACGGAAGCCGTCATCCCCATGGAGATAGGGCTTCCTTCTCCGCGAGTGGAGAGCTACTCGGAGGAGGCTAACGACGAGCAGCTCTGCACCAATCTCGACCTGGTAAAAGAAATCAGAGAGAAAGCTCGAATCAGGATAGTTGCATATCAGCAAAGAGTGGCCCGCTATCGTGCCTCCAGAGTCAAAGGGAAATCCTTCTCACCCAGCGATCTCATCCTTCGGAAAGCATCTGTCTCCAAACCACTAGAACAAGGAAAGCTATCTTCGAACTGGGAAGGCCCCTATCAAGTGGTGGAAGTTATCAGACCTGGCACCTACAAGCTCCAGGATCTGAGAGAAAAATCTATTCCCTGGACATGGAACTCGAACAATGTCCATATATACCACCAGTAGGGTACGCTTTCTATAGACTCGCCCTATTTACAGCATTAGCATCATGTCTCTATTATTCATGGCTCTATCGCTGCAATCATTTTTTTCACCAAAAAGCCACAATGAAAAATGGATGTTACTTACCCATTCTCGGCATGACCGAGCTATCTCCTTGAGTAGCAATATCTCCGCACCATGGCTGGACTGAGTCCTATTCGACAAAGACTCAGTATGGTCAGGCACCCCCAGTACAGCTAGAGGCCAAGTGATCTCCAAACCTCCATCCGGATTTGGGCAGGTTACAAGTCCCGGCCGGACCAAAGAACGAAAAAACTTCATCCGGATTCGGGCAGCTTACAAGCCCCGACCGGACCAAAGAATGAAGAAAACTTCATCCGAATTCAGACAGCTTACAAGCCTCGGTCGGACTGAGGGCGAAGAAAACTCCATCCATATTCGGGCAGCTTACAAGCCCCGATTGGACCAGAGAATGAAGAAAACTCCATCCGGATTCGGGCATCTTACAAGCCTCGGCCAGACCAAAGAATGAAGAAAACTTCATCTGAATTCGGGCAGCTTACAAGCCCCAGCTGAATTGAAGGGCGAAGAAAACTCCATCCGGATTCGGGCAGATTACAAGCCCCGACCGGACCAAAGAACGAAGAAAACTTCATCCAGATTCGGACAGCTTACAAGTTCCAATCGAACTGAAGGGCGAAGAAAACTCCATCCGGATTCGGGCAGCTTACAAGCCCCAACCGGACCAAAGAATGAAGAAAACTTCATCCGGATTCAGGCAGCTTACAAGCCCCGACCGGACTGAAGGACGAAGAAAACTCCATCCGGATTTGGGCAGCTTACAAGCCCCAGCCAGACTGAAGGGCGAAGAAAACTTCATCTGGATTTGGGAAGCTTACAAGCCCCGATTGGACTGAAGGGTGAAGAAAACTTCATCCAGATTCGGGCAGCTTACAAGCCTCGGCCAGACCAAAGAACGAAGAAAATTTCATCCGGATTCGGGCAGCTTACAAGCCCTGGCCGGACTGAAGGGCGAAGAAAACTCCATTCGGATTCGGGCAGCTTACAAGCCCCAGCCGAACTAGAGAATGAAGAAAACTCCATCCAGATTTGGGCAGCTTACAAGCCCCGGCTGGACCAAAGAACGAAGAAACTTTGTCCGGATTCAGGCGGCTTACAAGCCCCGGCCGGACTGAAGAGCAAAGAAAACTTCGATTGGAATCGGGCAGCTTACAAGCCCCGGCCGGTGTCAAAAAGTAAAAGCCTTGACCAAAGCCGAAGTGCATTACTTATTGAAAGCCTCGGCCAAAGCCGAAGTGCATTACTTATTGAAAGCCTCGGCCAAAGCCGAAGTGCATCACTTATTATAAATCTCGGCCAAGACTGAGTGATAAGAACAAACATTTTGGAAACAATAGCAAATACAAAAGTTGCGAAAACCCTCTTTTTTATTCATCACAAAAAGGGTAAAAAGAAAGAAAAAGATATATGAGCCCTCACTGGGGCTTATCATCTTCTCCGGGAGCCGCCGAGCCCTCCCCACGCCGAGCTGACTCAACGATCTGTCATCGAAGGGATGCTACTTTCCCTCCGGCTGTTAGCACGACGAAGGAGATCGACTTCCCTCATAGAAATGGTCAGATATTGTTCGGCCGCCCTCTGAAGCCACTCGTGATCAGTGAACATTGACGCCAAGACCTCCCCATCAACTGTTACGATAACGCGGCTCCCCTGGGACCCCCCACGGCTATTAGCGCCGACGCTTGGTGCCTCAGTCGATCGCCCCACACCTCCAGAAGCCATGTCAGAACCCAAAAACTCTTGGGAGATCGGCTGAAAAGATGACTAACAGAGGCATCCTCCTTATCTGTATTTAAAACCGCTCCTGGTGAATATTTTGATCGTTCGAGCCATTGATTTCAGCCATGGAAACTAGCCATGCGTCGCCACCTCAGTGGGCGCTCGCGAGAAATGAAGAGTTCCGCCCCTCGTTGAAGAGGATTATTAATAACATTGAGGCGCTCAAGGAGCTCCCTTTTTGGGACTAGACTCCCTCCGATCTGCCGGACCCTTTCGAAGTAAATGATCTCGAAAGTCTGCCAGACTTCCTCGAATTGGGCATCCTCGAAAAAATGCAGAGAGAGGAAAGAGTGCATCAGTGACCAACACTGGAGCAACATGGCTCGCCCTCTCCGAGAGTGACCGATTTACAGGCTTCGGGCGCCCCCTCCATCGCTCGGGTAGCCCCCATTCTCTTTGGCCGTCCGCGCCTGAATCCACAATTGCAGTGAGGACCAAGTAAACTATCAAAAAAAAAACCTCAGCAATAACCGAGCGATATTCTGAAGCCTCGGTAACAACCGAGCGATATTCCGAAGCCTCGACAATAAGCGAGCGATGTTCCAAAGCCTCGGCTACAACCGAGTGATTATCTGAAACCTCGGCCAAGTCAAATGGCATATTCTTAAAATGTTATCTAAAGCTCCGATCTAGACGAGTAATCTCACAAACTCTATGACACAATTAAGACATCCTATGATACTTTGGCAGAAGTAAGCAACCTCCTTCTATTCAACCGTAAAGGCATACGAGTTATCTCTTTCCGAAGAAATACCTGCTTCGCTCTACAAATGGGATCATGCTTACCGCATGAGTCCCCAGGACCACCCAGGTCCACCTCTGACCCAAATAGGGACAAACATTTTCCTCCACTGAGGACCGAGCATTGGTCTTAGCAAAAGCAAGGTAGCAAGAACGCTGCCGAGATACGCTATGACACAAAAAGCATGATATGGGAATAGTAACTCTCAAACACAATCACATCGAAAAAGAAGCAGGTGCTAAAGAAGAAAGAATAAAACTTTCTTTATTTCTTCATCAATGGAAAAGAGTTACAACCTCCTAAGAGGCATTACAAGTGCATCATGGCACAGGAAATAAAAACAAGTAAATAGCTCGGCCGGACTGCTTCAGTCAGCTTCGGTTAATAATGATGTTTCGGCACCTGACCCGAGTAGTCAGACAATCCAGTCAGCTCGCCCTGAACCACTGGTTAGGGCCAGACCGGCCTCCCACGGGTCCTTCGGATGAACCAAGAGATCCAAGAACAGAAGGATGACCTGTGGACGCTGATGCTGGGGAGACATCCCCCCTGGGTTGGATGCTGGGCTGCTGGACGCTGCCCGACCGTGAAAGACAGGACCAGCAGGCCCACACTGCTCAACTCTCTCTTCATGGGCAAAAGATCCCCCAGCCGGATAAGCTAAGGGACCCAGCCCGAGAGAGAAGGAAAAGTCCGTCCTTACCATGGGGATATGCATACTTTGCATCTCCGACAATCCCCATGGCAAGTGGCAAAGGACACACAGGTACGTGCGCTCCCCATATGGTTTCTGCAGACCTCCCGTGCGCTCTCCATCTGATCTCTGAAACTCCTCTCTTGAGGATGGGCTGCTCTTCAGCGGCTCCTTCATCACCCAGCTATTCGGGGGAAGTCAACTTGCAAAAGGAGAACTCAGTCTCTCCACTCTCAACCTTAGATACATAGACATCATGAGAGCTTTCACAGAAAACAAAGTCCTGAGAGATAGCCTGACACGGCCCGTTCTCCCCAATTTATAGGCAAATGAGCCCTCGAAATTTGAAACAGCATGTCCCATTGCTACGTGGAAGGGTAGAAGAAAAGAATTATTTCCCGAGCGCCAAATGCGTTTCCCAAGCCATGACGAAAGGCAAGAGATCTCCCCCTGATCTCGAATCAAAAACCTTAAATGCATGAGATCGGCTGCAGGTCGTTGGGATACGGGCAGGCCCGGAAAATCCCCTCCAAAAATGACGCCATCCAATGGCGATCGATTGCTTGTCACGTACACTAAAAGGACCTGCATTGGAAAAGGCCAACGAAGTAAATGCCCCTGACAAAGGTGAAATACTCTCCAACAAAGCCACTTCGTGTACCTCGGCTAAAAACATGCCCATTTCTCCATTCTGGCAAGCCTAACTATCTAATCTCGGCTTTAACCAGGATACCCCTGCGATTCTGACCATTTTCAAGTCGAGCTATCCGATACTTCGGCAGGACGAATTCCCTTACCCGCTTCGAGCAAGACCAGAACTATATTCCTCGGTAGCGCGGGTCATTTTATACCTCGGCCTCGACCGAGACGTTTATTATAGCCCAGTTCAACCGACCTAAAAACGCGAATGAGTTATAATCCGTTCACAGTCGAAGGAAAACTTAAGGTAAAAGATCAGCCAAAAAGACAAACAAATAGAGGTGAAAAAACTCGTTCATCAGAAATTTCAATCAGGTCACAAGTCCGAAAAGCAAAAAATACACAAGCGACCCTCAAGGATCAGGGGCTGGATCAGTCCTAGCGGTATCCTCAGCAACATTCGGGGAAGCTTGGCTCGTTTTGCCTACTTCGAAAGTCGTCGTTCCTTCGGCGGCGAGCTTGGAGTATCCTTCGGGAGCCGCGGCCTCGCTAGAGCCCAAAATAGTGTCAAGATCGACGTCTGAGACATTTTCATACTCGATTTCTTCGGCCCCCAAGATACAGGCCTCAAAGGATTCAACATCCAAAAAGGAGAGGTCCCATTCTGGATGCTCCCGAGAAATTCTGGTTCGGGCCTCCTCTGCGCCAAGCTGAAAAGCCTCGGCACAAGTCACATCTTGTTGCCCCGAAGTATGGCGAGATGCCTTTCAGCCTCGACAACTTGGCTCCGAAGTGAGGTGATTTGCTCCTCGATCTCGGCGGCCCACCCTTCGAGCTCTGAGCTCCTTTGTCGACTCGACGACAGTTCCGCTTGCAGGGTCTCTAATTGGTTCGGCCCTTTAATTTCGCCTTCTCCATCTGCAAACACAGGGTTAGCTGATGCAACAGTGAGCCGATGAAAAAAATTAAAAAGACGATATCGTACCTCCTTCTCCTGCCAAGTTAATCTCCTGGTCAATTCTTTGACCTTGCCGAAGGCCCTCAGCTTGTCGCCTTAACCTGCTTGATCCTGTCCTTGAGGTCATTGCTCTTCGACTGCCTGTTGTTAGCTTATTCCCTGGACTGCGAGAGCTCATTATCGAGCTTGGCCATTTTCTCATGATGCCATCTGATCCTGTCATCCCTGGCAACAATGCAATGATTTAGCTGCCGGACCTTCTCCTTTGACTCACCAAGCATTCTATTCAGGCGATCCTTCTCCTCGCAGCTTCTCTCCTCAGCCTGTATCGACTTTCGTCAAACTGCTTCTTAGCAGTTTCCATTTCTTCAGCATATCTGGATGTGACCTGTGATAACTCCGAGCATACTTTGTCGTACCTCGCTCGAAGCCCATGTAGCTCCTTACTTCGAGCCTTAATTTGGATGCATCGTCGAGGGCGGCCTGATGCAATCCCCTCGCCCTCGCCAGGTTCTTGTTGGCGGTGTCCATAACTCGCTCAAATTTATCGGATGCCTCTGCTCGCAATCGGAGCTCAGTACTGACTCTCTTGGCCTGAACGCTGGCCCCTGTCGCCAGGCTCAAGCGCCAGCACAGTGCCCTAGTGATCAGAGCGCTTTGCGAAACAAAACCCAAATAAGAAAGCGCGATCAAGTTAACCAGAAAACACCCACTACTCTAGAATAGCAACTCACCCTGGTGGTGTAAGACCTAGCTAGCTCCATGAGGGTGGAATTATTGATTTCAGGGAGAAGATGAACATCCTTCGCCACATTCCGCTGACCGAATGCGGCGTCGATAAGATCCAAGTCCGCAAACTCGTTCATTAAGGGACCCACGTTCGGATACAATGCCGACCTCATTAAAGCAGAGAATGCCTCCTTGAGCCGGGTCCAAACTACCAGGCTGCCCATCTAAGGGATCAGTCCGGCAACCTCAGACTGAGAAGCCTTCAATCTCCTAGCCTCCTTCAGCAAGAGTCTGGCCTGCGATTCCTTGGATATCTCGGCCAGCCCAGGCATCAATGTTCCCGAGGCTTCAGTGGGAAAAGCTTCGACTGGAAGGTTATCATCCTGTCCCCTTTCTTCACTCGAAGGCCCTTCTTCAATCATCGACGCCTGCTCCTCCCCGCGGGCTCCATCGAAGCCTCAACCTGTTCACCAGCTCCTCTAACCTCCTCAGGCGGAAGCTCTCCAGCAGGAAACTGTTGGGGAACGCGGAATACCCCCAAGATCACGATTATAGTGTATATAAGTAATACAAAAAAAACTTTTACCATTCTAATCTGTTGACCCAATTGTTGATTTTGATGATTAACAAAACTATTTAAGTATAACATTTGAAGTTACTAACGATTTTGGTTTAATTTTTTAGTTTATAATATGTTCTATTAATCAAAATCATAAGATAGATTAAGTTCTAGTTCGAATCTAATGTCAAGGTAAGATTTCAGACATTAGAGTCGACACATGGAATCGCAGAGTCGACTCCAAAAAATGGCACGGACTTAGAGTCGACTCGGGACTGTTAGAGCTGACTCCAATAGAAAAGACAGAACGATGGTTTTTCTGGCCACGACTTAGAGTCGACCAGGACTGTTGGAGTCGACTCCAGAAGATTTTTATGTCGACCCTAGAAAAGTCAGAGACGACTCCAGCTCAAGCTATTTGGGGATTTTTGATTTAGAGCCGACTCCAGAAAAGTTAGAGCCGACTCCAGAATGTCAGACGCGACTCCAGAACTGTCAGAACGACTCTAAACTTTATCTTTATCTTTTTAATCCCAACGGCTATTACTATTTTTGGTTCTAATCCTTCTTACACTTATTTCTAACGGATAGTTTTAAACTATTTATGGATTAATCGGGATCTATAAGAAGAGGGTTTGCTGCATCCGAAAAGAAGAGAGACAAAAAGAAAAGAATAGAGAGAAATCTTAGAAATCAATCAAAAATCAAAAGAGAAAAGAGGGAAAACTCGTAAGGAAAGATCATACTGATTCCCCAAAAGAAAAGAGAGAGATTCCAAGCATTTGTTGTTCTATTTCGAAGAAATCCCAAGGGAAGAAGCAAGCCCTAGTTCTCTGATCTTCTGAGTCTCAAGAGCACCTTGAAGAAGATCCACTCAAAAGAAGAAAAGGAGCAAGCCACCAAGATCTACAAATCAGACTTTGATTCCTATCTTTTTATTCTTGTTTCATTATTGTATATTTGCTCATAGGAGGAGCTGTTTATCTTGTAAAACAAATATTGTTTGCTAGGTCAATCTGATGATTGATTCAGTTGAGGCTGTTAGCCTTGTGCAAGCATTAGCTTGTGGTGTTAGGTTTTGTGCTGGTGAGCCTTGAAAACCAGCTGGGTTCGTTATGCACCCAGGAAAACAACAAGTTCGAGTTGTGAGCTTGCAAAAACTCTGCTGTAATCAGATTGATTATAGTGTGGACCCAAGAGATACTTGGGAGTGGACGTAGGTGTAGGTACACCGAACCACTATAAAATCTTCTGTGTTTGCTGTGATTGTCTCATTTTCTTTAACTCTCTATTTGTGCATATTCCATTTTAATATGTGTGAATCTAAGTTTTATTTCCGCTTGGGTTTATTTTTCAAAAGAGTTTAAATTTTTATAAAACCCAATTCATCCCCCCCTCTTGGGTTGCTATCTGGACCAACAATTGGTATCAGAGCTAGTGCTCATTTGATTTGATCTAATGATCAAGAGTCAAAGATCCACATGGTAACTCAAGTTGGTTCATCTTTTTTCGAAGGTCAATCTACAAATAGACCACCCTTGTTTAATGGATTAAACTATGGTTATTGGAAAGCTAGAATGAAAATTTTCATTCAAGCACTTGACTATGATCTATGGAACATTATAGTCAATGGACCACACATACCCACTGCTAGAGTAAATGGCATGGAGATTCCTAAACTGGAAAAGGAATGGGATGAACATGATAAAAAATTGGCACAACTTAATGCCAAAGCAATGAATGTTTATACTGCTCATTAGATGCAAATGAATTCAATCGTATATCTATTTGCATTTCTGCTAAGGAAATCTGGGATAGCATGCTAGTTCATAAGTATGAATTGTTTAAGATGGATGCATGTGAATCTATTACTGATATGTTTACATAATTTACTGATATAGTTAATGGTTTAAAGAGCCTTGGTAAATCTTATGATAATTCTGATCTTGTGAGGAAGGTTTTACGTTCTTTGCCTAGGACTTGGGAAGCTAAAGTGACTGCAATACAAGAGGCAAAAGATCTAAGTACTCTACCCCTAGAAGAATTATTGGGATCCTTGATGACTCATGAGCTTCAAATTAAGCAACATATTGATGACGATGAGTCAAAGAAGAAGAAGACTATGGCTCTTAAGATTTCTGAATATATGGAAGAGCCTCATGAATCTGAAGATGAAAGTGATGATGAAGACATGGCACTCATCACAAGGAAATTTAAAAATTCATGAGGAAGAAGAAGTTTGAAAAGAAAAAGCCCTTTGGAAGAAAAGATGAGGACAAGGGCAAAGAAAAAGAAGTTATTTGTTTTGAATGTAAAAACCCGGGTCATTTTAAATCTGAATGCCCTCAACTAAAGAAAGGCACCCAAAAATTCAAAAAGAAGGCAATGATGGCCACATAGAGTGATTCGGAAAGCTCAAGTTCGAAGAGAAGAAAAGAGTGAAATGGCCAATCTATGCTTCATGGCGGACAATGATGAGGTAAGTTTGAGTTTTCTAGATAATTTTACTTTCGATGAATTGTATAGTGCTTTTTATGAATTAATGGATGATTTTGCAAACTTAAGTTCAAAGAACAAAGATCTGAAAAATCAAATGCAAAAACTATCCTTCGAAAATGAAAAGCATGTTGTAGAAAAAGAAGTTTTGATAAAAGAAAATGAAAGCTTGAAAAATGAGGTTGATAGACTTAAACCTATAGTTGATAAATTTATATTAAGCTCTATCAAACTTAATATGATTTGGACAATCAAAAAGCTGTCTTTGATAAAGCTGGATTGGGATATAATCCACTTAAAAAGCAAAAATCTTTGAAAAATATTTTTATACATGCTGAAAAATCATCAAATATTACTTGTTTTAAATGTGGAAACAAAGGACATAAATCTTATATGTATAAATCTTCACATAATAAGAGAAAGATGATTTGGGTTCCCAAAGGAATAATATTTAATGCATCTAACCATGAAGGACCCAAGAAGGCTTGGGTACCTAAAATTAAGACATGAATGTTTTACAGGAGTGTCTTGCAGCCATCAGACTGAAAAAGAAAATGGTACATGGATAGTGGTTGCTCAAGACACATGACGGGTGACAAAGATCAATTCATCACCCTTGAATCAAAAAGAGGTGGAGTAGTTACTTTTGGTGATAATGGTCAAGGCCATATCATGGGTATTGGTAAGATTCAAATTACTCCATCTACTCATATTGATAATATTTTATATGTCAATGGACTTAAACATAATTTGATAAGTATTAGCCAACTGTGTGACAAGGTTTCAAAGTTTCCTTTGAAGCTTCTGTTTGCACTGTTACTAATCCCATTGATAACAGCATTATTCTTGTTGGTAAACGTTATGGCAATGTGTACTTAATTGATTTGAGTAATTTATCTCCAAGTAATCATTGCTTAGTTGCTAATAATGCTAAGATGAATGAGATTGGTTGGCTATGGCACCGTAGATTAGGTCATGCAAGCACACACCTAATTTCTAAACTATTAAAAATGGATCTAGTTAAAGGTATTCCTAGCTTAAATTTTGAAAATAATCGAATATGTGATGCATGTCAATTTGGAAAACAAACAAGAACTTCTTTCAAATCTAAAATGTTGTTTCAACTACTAGGCCACTAGAGCTACTACACATGGACCTTTTTGGACCTACTAGAACCACAAGTCTAGGAGGAAAGAAATATGGTCTAGTGATAGTAGATGATTACTCTAGATTCACTTGGGTAATATTTTTGGCTCACAAAGATGAGACTTTCTCAATATTCCTGAAATTCGTTAAGAAAGTCACAAATGAGAAAAACACTACCATAGTGTCTATTAGAAGTGATCATGGAACTGAATTTGAAAATCACTTATTTAAAAAATTCTGTTTTGAAAAAGGCATACATCATAACTTTTCAGCACCTAGAACACCGCAACAAAATGGAGTTGTAGAAAGAAAGAATAGGACTTTAGAAGACATGGCCCGTACCATGCTATGTGAAAGCCAACTTCCAAAATATTTTTGGGCGGAAGCTATAAACACAGCATGTTACATCCTAAATAGAGCCCTGATTAGACCTATCCTTAAGAAGACTCCCTATGAACTATGGCATAATAGGAAACCAAATTTAGGTTATTTTCATGCATTTGGTTGTAAATGTTTTATTCATAACAATGGTAAGGATAATCTTGGGAAGTTTGATGCAAAGTCTGATGAAGGTATTTTCTAGGATATTCTACATCTAGCAAGGCATATAGAGTATTTAATAAGAGAAGCTTAGTTGTAGAAGAATCCATTCATATAGTGTTTGATGAGTCTTTAGCATCAAGTTCAGATAAAATTGATGATGAGGAAGATACATCTTTGATTGAAAGAGGTATTGAAAAATTAAATGTATCTTCAGATCAAGAACCTGAAGCTAAGGATGATGACTCACCTAAGGATGATGGTATTGATACTGCTCATAATGATAAGATCTACCTAGAGATTGGAGATATGCTTATGGTCATCCTAAGGACCTAATCATAGGTGATCCATCTCAAGGTGTAAGGACTAGATCATCAATGAGAAATATCAATAATCATCTTGCATTTGTATCTCATATAGAACCTAAAACTATAGAGGAAGCTGAGAAAGATAGTTATTGGATGTTAGCAATGCAGAAGAGTTAAATCAATTCACTAGGAACCAAGTTTGGACCCTAGTAGACAGACCTAAAAATCACCCTATAATAGGATCTAAATGGGTTTTTAGAAATAAATTGGATGAAAATGGATTGGTAATTAGAAATAAGGCTAGATTAGTTGCAAAAGGATATAATCAAGAAGAAGGTATAGATTTTGATGAAACTTTGCACCTGTTGCTAGATTAGAAGCCATTAGGCTACTACTTGCATTTGCATGTCATATGAATTTCAACTTATTTCAAATGGATGTTAAAAGTGCATTTTTAAATGGTTTTATAAATGAGGAAGTTTATGTTGAACAACCTCCTGGTTTTGAAGATCATGAATTTCCAAATCACGTTTTCAAATTGCACAAAGCACTTTATGGTTTAAAGCAAGCACCTAGAGCTTGGTATGATAGATTAAGTAAATTTTTAATTGAAAATGATTTTTCTAGAGGAAATGTTGATAAAACCTTATTTTTAAAAAGAAAAGAAAAGATTTATTAATTGTTCAAATTTACGTTGATGACATTATATTTGGTGCTACTAACAATCTCCTTTGTCAAGAATTTGCTAAGTTAATGCAGGGAGAATTCGAGATGAGCATGATGGGAGAACTAAACTTCTTCCTTGGACTTCAAATCAAACAAGAGAAAGCGGGGATTTTCATTAACCAAACAAAGTACACAAAGGAAATACTCAAGAAGTTTGGTATGGAATCTGCTAAACCTCTTGGTACGCCAATGAGTCCTTCATGCAAGCTGGACAAGGATGAAGAAGGTAAGAAAGTAGATCAGAAGCATTACAGAGGTATGATCGGATCACTTCTTTACCTAACTGCAAGTAGGCCAGATATTATGTTTTCTGTTTGTCTATGTGCAAGATATCAATCTAATCCTAAGGAATCACATTTATTTGCTGTTAAAAGAATCTTTAGATACTTAAATGGAACTAAAAATGTAGGATTATGGTATTCTAGAGACTCAACCTTAAAATTGATTGCTTATTCTGATTCTGACTATGCTGGTTGTAAATTAGATAGAAAGAGTACAAGTGGGGCATGCCAACTTTTAGGAAGTAACTTAATCTCTTGGTTTAGCAAGAAGCAAAATTCGGTTGCATTATCAAGCTGAAAGTTGCTGTGCTCAAATCCTTTGGATTAAGCGACAACTTGAAGATTATGGTATCACACTTGATAAAATTCCTATTAAATGTGATAATACTAGTGCCATTAATCTAACTAAGAATCCAATTCAACATTCAAGAACTAAACACATAGAAATTAGACATCACTTTATTAGAGAACATGTAACTAACAAAGATGTTTGTCTTGAATATGTTAATACTAATGATCAATTAGCTGATATTTTTACCAAACCTTTGAGTGAGGAAAGATTTTGTTATCTTAGAGGAGAATTAGGAGTTTGTGATCCTTTAGAATGATTTTCTGAACTCTTAAAGGACAACAACTATCTAGACTTCATTAATTTCTTGAAAATCCTCTATGTCCAATAAGGAAATTTATCTAGAAATTTGATTCATTGTTTCCCCAATTGTTAAGGAACACTTATCTAGAGTTTGATGATTAATTTGATTAGTTTCAGATCCTTGAAATTTAATTTTTTACTGAAACTATTGTGGAGTCGACACCTGCAGTTTGTGGAGTCGACACCTTCATATTTTGATGTTCTGTCTGGGCAATTAGAGCCGACTCTGGCTTCTGTAGAGCCGACTCTAATTCGGCGCTGACTGATTTTTTGTTCGGAGCCGACACCTCATTTGCGGGAGTCGACTCTAAGTGAAAAATTTCACTTTATTAGGCAGAGTCAACACTTCTAACGACTCAACCCTTTTTCAATCCCTTTCAAATCCTTCTCCAAAGCACTCCAAACTTTTCCAAACTCTTCAATATCCTTGATTNACCCTATCGTCTCCTAATCCCTTCCAAACCGTTCCAAACCGATTCCAACTCCTCCAACCCCTCAAATCTCTCAATAACTCATTCCAATCGAATCCCATGGCTCCTAAGAAGCGTGCGATTGTTGGAAGTTCGGCCGTTCCCACGAGAAAAAGGACGATTCGTAGGCAACCCTCACCGTCTTCATCATCTGCCACCCAAGATGCTTCTCCACCTTCACCATCTTCTCCACGGGTAGATCAATTAGCGGGTAAGGCCATTACAACTGGAAGAAAAGTAGATTTCGATTTATTTGCTTCGGAGGGCTTTGCTATTGGTCGATTATTGAAGGAAATGGGATGGGAGAAAGTTGCTCTTTAGATGTTCCTACGTACCCTGCCCTTGTGAGAGAATTTTACAATGATTTATGTAGAGGAGAGGGAGGATTAGTGAGTTTTGTAAGAGGAACCAAAGTGATAATCACAGCCGAGATTCTTGGAAATTTATTGGAGATGCCTACTATTGGACTAGTTGAGTATCAACATGATGATAGAGGAGGTGCCCTATCTAGGATGTTAGGGAGAGAAGTATCTGAGTTTGAAGAAATCATGGCTAATCAACTAAATTTGGAACTCAGGTTACTTCACAATATTTGTGGAAGAATCTTGTTTCCTAAAATTGGAAGGTTTGAATATGTTTCGGAACGAGATATCCTGTTGATGGACTGTATCATTACTGGAAGGCCTGTTAATTTAGCTGGTATGATGATTGGCTACATGGCAGAAGCAGCAACTAAGAAGAGATCAACACTGCCATACGGTATGATTCTGACCTTAGTTTTTAGAAGCCAAGGTGTGCTAATAATGGATAATGAGCCACTAAGGAAGTTAAGGCACACTGATTACTACAGTGTCTCTACAATTCACCGCATGGGCTTCAGAAAAGAGAATAATATTTGGATAAAAAGAGGACAAGAGACCAGAGCAGAGGAAGTTAGAGCTGAGGAGCCAGAGCAGAGGATATTCCTGGACCATCTACTGCTGGACTTCAGAGGCTGGACCGAGCACTCATCCTTCACCTCCACATCAGTCAGCCTTGGTATCTGGAAGATTTTCAGAGGAGCAGCTTGATCAGCTCAGAGCCCTACTGACTGAGCATGATTCGGATATGAGAAGTGAAATGAAATTGATATCTGCTAAGCTTGACATGATAGTTTCTACTTTGGATAAATCAGTGAATGCCATGTCATCTGAGCTTCAAAAGATTTTTGAAAGACTAGAAGGGATAGCAGATGGATCAAGAGTCTATTTAGATGCTACTGGTCAGTTGAAGAAAGATATTGATTTGCTGTCGCTCAAGTTGAAGCTTGTCTTGAAAAATTTAAGAAAGACCAAAAAGATGAAATTATGGAAATGATTGGACATTTGAAGAAAATTGTTTACAAGCATGTTTGATTTTGATACCCTATCTTATCCTAGTTTGTATCTTAGGATTTCTAGCTTTCTTTACTTTGATAGCATGTATCTAGGAATTTTGGTTTACTGTGGATACTTGAATATGTTACTTTTCTGTGAATGTACTTGAATTGACATATGTAATGAATCTTGCATTGAAATACAATTATCCTTTTATTGCAAATTTGTCTATGAGAACCAATTACCATCTCTATGATTGAATGAACCAACAACCCCGCTCTGATAACCTTCTTTATTGTTTTTAAATTCACTTATTGCTGATAACAAAAAAGGGGGAGAGAAAATTGTATATGCATAAAGGAAATAAGAATGGAAGAATATAAATATAAGAAAAATATAAGATTTCAATCTTTGGCATATCTAAAAAGGGGAGAGAAATTTTGAGATTTATAAATTCTAATCAATTTGTATCAATCGATTTCAGTTTATTTACATAGGGGGAGTTATTCAATGCAGGGGGAGCTTAATAATTTCCTACGTAAAGTTAAATTATCTTGATTGATGTTTATAATAGAACTCAAGTATCTTTTTTGATTCATTTTGAAAATTGGCATCAAATTCTCTGTTAGGAAGTTTTAAAGCTTTAACAATGTCTATAATTCTTAATTCAAATGAATTTTTAATGCATATACTCAAAGTTTTTGTCATCATCAAAAAGGGGGAGATTGTTGACCCAATTGTTGATTTTGATGATTAACAAAACTATTTGAGTATAACATTTGAAGTTACTAATGATTTTGATTAAGTTTTTCAGTGTATGATTTGATTTATTAATCAAAATCATAAGACAAATCAAGTTCTAGTTCGAATCTAATGTCAAGGTAAGAATTGCAGACATTAGAGTCGACACATGGAATCGCAGAGTCGACTCCGAAAATGGCACAGACTTTCGACTCCCGGACTGTCGACTCCCGGACTGTTAGAGTCGACTCCAGAAGATTTTTGTGTCGACCCCAGAAAAGTCAGAGACGACTCCAGTTCAAGCAATTTGGGATTTTTGATTTAGAGCCGACTCCAGAAAAGTTAGAGCCGACTCCAGAATGTCAGACGCGACTCCAGAACTGTCAGAACGACTCTAAACTTTACTTTTATCTTTTTAATCCCAACGGCTATTGCTATTTATGGATCTAATCCTTCTTACACTTGTTTCTAACGGATAGTTTTAAACTATTTATGATTATACTGATCTATAAGAAGAGGGTTTGCTGCATCCGAAAAGAGAGAGACAAAAAGAAAAGAATAGAGACAAATCTTTGAAATCCATCAGAAAAGAAAAGAGAAAAAATTTGAGAGGAAAGATTATACTGCCCAAAAGAAAAGAGAGAGATTCCAAGCTTTCATAGCTCCATTTTGAAGAAATCTCAAGAAAAGAAGCAAGCCCTAGTTTTCTGATCTTCGGAGCTTCAAGAGCATTCTAAAGGAAGATCCACCCAAGAGAAGAGAAGAAGCAAGCCACCAAGATCTGCAAATCAGGCTTTGATTCCTATCTCTTTATTTCGTGTTTATCATTGTATATTTGCTCATTGGAGGAGCTTTTGTTTTGTAAAAATGATTATTGTTTGCTGGGTCAATCGAGGATTGATTCCTTTGAGGCTGATAGCCTTGTGCAAGCAGTTTGCTTGTGGTGTAAGGTTTTGTGCTGGTGAGCCTTGAAAACCAGCTGGGTTCGTTGTGCACCCGGAAAACAACAAGTTCGAGTTGTGAGCTTGCAAAACAACTCTGCTGTAATCAGATTGATTATAGTGTGGACCCAAGAGATACTTGGGAGTGGACGTAGGTGTAGGTACACCGAACCACTATAAAATATCCTGTGTTTGCCGTGATTGTCTCATTATCTTTAATTCTCTATTTGTGCATACTCTGTTTTAATCCGTGCGAATCTAAGTTTTATTTCCGCTGGGGTTTATTTTCAAAAGAGTTTAAATTTTGAAAAACCAATTCACCACCCCCCCCTCTTGGGTTGCTATCTGGACCAACAGATGTCATCTACATATAATGCCAAGATCAGAATCCCATCGTCTGATTTCTTAATGTACACACAATAATCCTCCTCAATCATATCTAAGCCAATCGATTTAATGGTTCATGAAACTTGAGGTCCATTGCCTAGATAATTTTGAGACCATAAATGGATCTTCTAAGGCGGCATACTTTGCCCTCCTGTCATTTGGTCACAAAGCCCAAGGGTCGATCCATATAGATCCCTTCATCCAGACTTCCATTAAGAAATGCTATTTTAACATCCATTTGATGTAGCTCCAAATATAAATGGGCTACAATAGCTAGGATCAGGCGAATGGAGGCAAATCTCACCACAGGAGAAAATGTCTCCTCAAAGTCTACACCCTCCATCTGGGTATAGCCCTTCACCACAAGACGAGCCTTGTACTTATCAATTGACCCATCAGCCTTATGCTTAATCTTAAGAACCCACTTATTTCCTATAGATTTGCATCCAGACGGAAGGTCTACCAAGTGCCACACATGATTCTTGGCCATCGATACAATCTCATCTTCCATAGCAGCTTGCCACTCACTATGAGCAGGTGAATCGAGCGCCTCTTCAACAGAAGCAGGCTTTCATCTGGATCCCACGGAGTGCAGAGAAACACATTCCCTTCGATCCCAAAATGTCATCGTGAAATATGACCACGTTTGCTTCTCCGTAACTGCAGATCTGGACCCTGAAGACCGCTCTTAGGTGATGCATAACCCTCATAGGTGAGCTCCTACTAGGCTCAGCTTGTGCGCTCCCACTGTCTGGTGCGATACTCCCACTGGGCCTAGCATTCCCACTATTTATGGTGGCGATATCTAAGATAGATTGAAAATCTCCTCCCTCGCCAGAGATAGTAGGAAGGTCCTCCTAACTCATACAGGGACATGTCCTTTCTAATTTCACCAATGCTCGAGAATTCATTCTCTAGAAACTCCACGTATTTGGACTCCACTTCAGTTAACCCTCCATCAGGATGTGCACCATATATCACGTAACCCTTCATATTCTCAGGGTACCTGATGAACACCTTTTTGCTGGCTTTAGGACTCAGCTTTCCCAACTTATGGGAGGCATTGTGAACATATCCTGCTGAGCCCCAAGGGCGCAAATGATCCACATAGGGTTGCGTGTCATGCCATAGCTCATATGGAGTGGAGGATACCATTTTACTAGGGACAACGGTTAAGGATGTAGGCTGCAGTCAACAGAGCATCTCCCCAAAAACTGATTGGAAGATTGCCTTGCGCCATCATCGACCTAACCATGTCTAGTAAAGTTGTTGCGATGCTCGGCGACACCATTCTGTTGCGGTGTCCCAGGAATGGTAAGCTACCTGCGTATCCCCTTTTCCTCATAGAGCCGCTAAAATTGCTCAGATAGATATTCGCGACCTCTATCAGTCCGGAGAGTCTCAAAGACCTCTCCTTCTGATTTTCTACCTTAGCTAAAAATCGTTTGAAACAATCCAGCGCTTCATAGCGGTGGAGATCAGGTACACATACCCGAATCACGAAAATCATCTATAAATATAAGAAAATAGGAAGTGTCCATGTCGCGCCTTGACACTCATGGGTCCACAGATATCAGAGTAAACTAGCTCTAATGGATGAGAGGCCCTAGTAGCCTTACCAAAAGGCTTTTTTGATGCCTTTCTTGCTAGACAAGACTCACACACAGATAGACTTATCTTGGTAAGAGGGCCTAATAGCCCTGCTTTAGTCATACGTGCTATCCTATCTTGGCCCACATGACCAAGTCTGGCATGCCAAACAAAACTATCATCACAGGCAGGAATAGAAGCACAAGAAAAAGAGGAGTAAGAAGCACACAATTCAACATCAAATCTAAAGAACCCTTGTGATAAATAGCCATAAAAGGACAAAACACCATCCAATAGACAGCCATACGGTCACCAGAAAAACTAAAAGTGTAACCAAGTGCCAACAGGGCAAGAATAGAACAAAGATTACACCGGATAGTTGGGACATACAAAACGTCATGTAGGATCAACACATGTCCACCACGAAGCGTAACACGATATGCTCCTACACCCAAAACCTGCTCACACAACCATTCCTTAGCATGACAAACTGGGTATTTATAGGTATCCTGTGAAAATCCACAAAACCAGCTCGATCTCGCATTATATGTTTGTTCGCTCCCGAATCTACAATCCAATCGGTAGAGTGTCAGCAACTAATGCATATGAGCAAACATAGAGAGAGCTTAATATGGGCATACCTTCTTTGGCTCAGTGCAATCATGAGCAAAGTGGCCTTTTGCTCCATAGTTGTAGCACTTAATCTTTGTCACATCTCTCTTGCCCCCTCGACGTCCTCTCTTAGGTTTGGCTACATTTTTTCTTTATAACCCTGTGCACTCCTGTTACGTGCCTTTTCCTTCATTTTGTTCTTGGGCCTCGAAGACTCACCAGTAACCTTATAGGCCGAAGGGAGGGAAGTCTCAATACGCTCAGCCTCTAGCTCAAGGTGACGAGCAATATCCTCAAAAGTCTTGATGTGCTCACTATGAGTCATCAAAAGCTTCATCTGACTCTACTGAGGGTCAGGCAGTGAACAAATCACGACTAGGACCTATTGCTATCAGTAAGGTCAACTCCAACAGCCTTCATATCCCTAATCATGTTTTCCATCACACGAAGGTGGGTCACATGGAATGATTGGGATCCTTGACATACTGTATGAATCTAAGGTTCAAGGCACGTAGCCTTATGGCCGAAGTTTGACCAAACCTGATCTTGAGCTGGTTCCACATATCCTAAGTAGTCTGGTAATGCTCAAAGTTGCCAATAAGATCATTGTGCATACTGCTCAACATAGTAAAGCATGCACAACGATCTTTCTTGACCCAATTGTCATAGGCTTCCCGATCAAGGTGATGTTGCTCAGTAGTGCCAAGCGCTGGTGTGTCATACAAGTTGTCAGGGTCTCCAAGACTTCTAATTCATTCAGCAGGTATTGGATTTTCCTATGCCATATTTCATAGTTTTGTCCATCTAGCTTCTCACCTTTGTTGAGATCAGCATTTTGAGGCCATCACTGCATTTAGTCAAGCAAGGTATGGACATTAGGCACATATCAGTGTATACTGATATCTAGAAAAATAATCAGATTACAAATGCTCCTTCTTATAAATGAGATCAAAAATTTTGCTAAGCTCATAATCATCACTCATTTAATAAGATAGAACACTAATCCGATAATTTTTCATAGAACATATCTATATCCAAAACCAGTGTTGAACAAATCTAATATATATATATATATATATATATATATATATATATATATATATATATATATATATATATATATATATGCACCAAGTCATAAATAAACATGCTCGCAGAAAATACATAGCATTTGACATAAATACCCCTCATGCACTAAGCATAAATAATTATGTCAACAATAATAACATGCAGAATTATGTATAAATCATATTTATACACTAAGCATAAATAATTATGCATCCAGAAAAAA
>UESW01002251.1:0-25027 GCA_900491605.1 Calamus simplicifolius
ATCCCGATCGGTGAGGATCGATCCAACGATTGCGATCCATCCGATCGGTGACGATCCGATGGTTGCGATAGATCCAAGCCATGATCCTGATTGCCGATATTCGATCAGACCGTTGCAATCAATCCGTTCAGCGATGATCCGGCGGTTGCGACCGATCCAAGCCATGATCCCGATCAGCGATGATCGATCCCACGGTTGCGATCCATCCGATCGGCAATGATCTGACGGTTGCAATCAATCCATGCCATGATCCCGATCGGCGATGATCAATCCGACAGTTGTGATCCATCCGATCGGCGATGATCTGACGGTTGCGATCGATCAAAGCCATTATCCCCATAGGCTATGATCGATTAGACCATTGCGATCAATCCGATCGAAGACGATTCGATGGCCGCGATCGATCCAAGCTAGCCATGATCCTGATCGGTGATGATCGATCTGACCATTACGATCAATATGATCGGGGATGCTCTGATTGTTGCGATCGATCCAAGCCATGATTCCGATCGCTGATGATTGATCGGACCGTTGCGATCAATCCGATCAGTAATGATCTGACGGTTGCAATCGAGCCAAGCCATGATTTCAATCGGCTATGATTGATCCAACGGTTGCGATCCATCCTATCGGTGATGATCCGATGGTTGTGATCGATCCAAGCCATGATCTCGATCGGCGATGATCGTTCCGACCATTGCGATCAATCCGATCGGAGACTATCCGACGGTTGCGATCGATCTAAGCCATGATCCCGATCGGCGATGTTCGTGTTGGGTTACGGAATAGAAAATCCCAATCTAATTGGAATAAAATGGCAGCGGAAACAAAATAAATTTATTCCATAACCCATAACCCACCAAGAATCACATGCGTTTCATAAAACCGAAATAAGGATAAACAAAAATATTACATTTTTGTTGATCTGTATGTAATCCGTTTGTTCTTGTGTTGGGTTTGCTCGGATCTTCAAAGGTGTTGCCTTTCAGAAAGACGACCACCCTCTACAAGTATCCACATACGAACGGACACCAAAATAGTTTTTGAATGCTAGTTCAACAAGTATATTTTTCACAAAAACGAACCATTATTTCCAACTCTCTGTTTATCCATTTTTAAGGCAAAAGACACGGCGCTTCAAATGCCCCAATCGACGTGACCTTTCAAATGCCCCACCGACTTTAAAACGTATATATCATATATATACAAGTCTGACTGGGGTTTTTGTTAACTAGAATTTTAATTAATATTTATTTAAAACTCCTTTTAAATAATGACAATTTAAATCCTTGTCCTTACAAAATAAGGATTTAAATTTTTAACCAAAAACCTTTATGAATTATTTCCTTATCTAATAAGAAAATATAACCAATTAATTACTTGTCATAATTTAAATTATGAATTTAAATTTTTTAAAATTAAACTCGAATCTAAATGATAACTAATTATTATTTGTAATTTAAAATAATCTCATCATTTTAAATTACATAGAGAGTAACAAACCGTAACCATTATTGTCCATTCTTAGTATGCGACCCTATAGGTTCAATTAACGTTGGCAGTAAGCCCAAATCACATATTGATCCTACAAGTCATAAGCGGCCTCTAGCAAGATATTATGACTACCGAAGTTAAATGAAAAGCTCATGTTCCGAGACAACCTTAAAGTAGCTATTGACATAATCCTTTTGTCACATGATATCTTGATAGAATATAAGGCATGGATAAAGTCAACCTTATATCACTCCAGCTTTAATTTCTCGAAACCCAATTAGACTGACTAGACAAATGATATTGATCTCCATCAATTCATTTGAGCATGGCCATGCATTTCTCAGTCTCAATCATCGAGGGGCCCAGAGATATCTCTCTTATAATAAGAGGGACAAATTCCATCTTAATCACTCATATCTCACTACATGATTCTTATTATGTTCAATCATAATCTTTATAATCATCCGGTTAAAGATAACGTTTGATTATGTCAAAACATAATATTCATCATGTTGAGAACTATAGCAATCTCAGGTCTAAGGATTTAATGACACAGCTACTAGAGATTAACTTATGACTTTGATCCATGTATTAATCTCAAAGCGGGTCTTGTCCAATATTTGTTCTCAACAAATACATATAAATTTGATTTGTATCGCATACACATATTCATCGTATAAATATCAGTCAAATTTCATACTAATCTTAATTTATTGTTATTCCCACAACAATAACCGATTAGGACATTTAGAATAATTCATAATATTATTCAAGGACATTATTATATAATAAACATGCAAATTATGATAATAGTAAATGCTCATAAATATTCAAAATACCATGTCCATACAATAGGCCTAGGGCACTATTACTAACAATCTTCCACTTGCATTGGCCCACTCATCAATGTATCTAATACCTATGAACCTAGCTTGACGATCATGCTTTGCTTGTGGTAGAGGCTTAGTCAATGGATCAGCAACATTGTCATTTGTTGGAACTCTGCATATTTTTACGTCACCTCTCTCAATGATTTCTCGAATGAGATGATAACGCCTAAGAATGTGTTTGGATCGCTGATGTGACCTAGGTTCTTTTGCTTGTGCGATAGCACCATTATTGTCACAATGAACATCAACAGGATTTGTGATGCTAGGAACCACTCCAAGGTCAGTAATGAACTTCTTGATCCAAACTGTTTCCTTTGCTGCATCAGATGCTGCTATGTATTTAGCTTCAGTTGTAGAATCAGCAACAGTGCTTTGCTTTGAACTTTTCCAGCTAACAGCACCACCATTTAAACAAAACATATATTGACTGCGATCGAAATCATCTTTGTCAGATTGAAAGCTTGTATCTGTGTAACCACTTACAACCAGTTCATCTTCCAATCCGTCATACACCAAGAACATATCTTTAGATCTTCTCATATACTTAAAATTGTTCTTGATAGCCGTCTAGTGACTCTCACCGGGATCTGACTGGTATCTACTCGTTATGCTCAAAGCATAAGAGACATCTGGTCTAGTGCACAACATGGCATACATGATAGATCCTATTACTGAAGCATAAGGAATCTTACTCATGCGCTCTCGCTCATCTTTTATGTTAGGACACTGAGATTTGCTAAGTGTAATACTATGAGACATAGGCAAGTATCCTCTCTTGGAATCTTGCATACTGAACCTTTTTAGTACTTTGACTTAGACCAATTAGCCTCTTAAATCTATCTCTATAGATCTTTATCCCTAGGATATAGGCAGCTTCGCCTAAGTCTTTCATTGAGAAACATTTTCTAACCAAGACTTGACACTATGCAAGGTAGGGATATCTTTCCCAATGAGTAAGATGTCATCAACATATAAGACCAGAAATACAATGGCGCTCCCACTAACTTTCTTGTAAACACAAGGTTCATCTTCATTTTTGATAAATCCAAACTCTTTGACTGATTCATCAAAACGAAGATTCCAACTCCGAGAAGCATGCTTCAAACCATAAATGGATCTTTGAAGCTTGCATACTTTACTAGAATTCTCAGGTTGTACAAAACCCTCAGGTTGTGTCATGTACACATCCTTAAGTAGGTTTCCATTAAGAAACACAGTTTTAACATCCATTTGCCAAATCTCATAGTCATAATATGCAGCAATGGCAATGAGAATTCTAATAGACTTAAGCATGGCTACAGGTGAAAAAGTTTCATCATAGTCTATACCATGAGTTTGTTTGAAACCTTTTGCAACTAGCCTTGCTTTGTAAGTATGCACTTTACCATCCATGTCAGTTTTCTTTTTGAAAACCTATTTGCACCCAATGGTCTTTGTACCTTCAGGTGGCTCAATCAAGGTCCATACCTGATTATCATATATGGATTGGATTTCAGACTTCATGGCCTCTAACCATTTCTCATAGTCTGGATCTAACATAGCCTCTTGATAGGTAGTAGGTTCATTTTGATCCACTAACAATACATCATGATTATCAGTCACAAGAAATCCATATCTCTCAGGCTCATGATGTATCCTATCATATCTACGTAATTTTTTTGTGCTACAGGTGGTGTGTCAACAGTGGTTTGTTGACTTTGAGCATCCACAGGCAGTTCAATGTTATCTTGTGGTTCTCGAATTTCTTCGATTTGTACCTTGCTCCCATTGGTTTCTTTAGAAATAAATTTCCTTTCTAAAAAGACACCATTCCGAGCAACAAACACTTTGTTCTCAATGGGATTGTAAAAGTAGTATCCTTTAGTCTCTTTAGGATACCCCACAAAAGAACATTTGTCAGATTTGGGTTTCAGCTTATTTGAAACTTGACATTTTACATAAGCTTCACAACCCCAAATCTTAAGAAAAGACAAACTGGGCTTTTTACCATTCCACATCTCATATGGTGTCTTTTCAACCGCTTTGGTTGGAACTCGATTTAGTGTTAACGCAGCTGTTTCAAGTGCATAACCCGAAAAGGTAAGTGGAAGATCCGTTAGACTCATCATATATTGAACCATATCTAATAAAGTTCGATTCATTCTTTCGGACACACCATTCCATTGTGGTGTTCCAGGAGGAGTAAGTTGTGGAATGATTCCACAACTTCTAAGATGGTCATAAAAATCTTGGCCCAAATATTCTCTACCTCGATCAGATCGAAGTGCCTTGATTGTCTTGCTAAGTTGGTTTTGTACTTCATTTTGATAAGATTTGAACATTTCAAATATTCAGATTTGTGTCTCATCAAGTAGACATAACCATATCTACTGAAGTCATCAGTAAATGTAATGAAGTACTTGTAACCTCCTTTGGCATCTGAACTTAATGGTCCATATACATCTGTATGTATTAGGCCCAATAATTCATTGGCCCTTTCACTGTGTCCAGTAAAGGGATCCTTTGTCATCTTACCTAATAGACAAGATTCACATGTATCATATGATTCAAAATCAAATGAGTTCAAAATCCATCTTGATGGAGTTTTGATATGTGTTTCTCATTTATATGGCCAAGGCGACAATGCCAAAGATAGGTTGAATTTAAGTCATTGGACTTAAATTTCTTGGTAGTTATGTTATAGATAGAAGAATTGTTGGATTTTTGAAGATTCATAACATAAAGACCATCTAGTAATTCGGCATTTGCATAGAACATGTCTTTATGATAAATGGAGCAATTATTATTTTAATAATAAAAGAAAAACCATCATTATCCAAACAAGAAACTGAAATAATATTCCTACACATTGTAGGAACATAAAAGCAATTGTTCAAAACTAACAAAAGCCCACTGGGCAAAGAAAGTTCGTAACTTCCTACAGCTAAAGCAGCAACTTTTGCTCCATTGCCTACTCGAAGATCAACTTCGCCCTTCTTCAGTTGTCTACTCCTTTTGAGTCCCAGCACATTTGTGCAAATGTGAGATCCATATCCAGTATCTAATACCCAGGAACTAGAAGGAGAAAAATTAATCTCTATAACATAAATACCTAAAGAACCGGTCTCACCAGTCTTCTTCTTCTTCTTTAGATCCTCCAAATACAGCTTGCAATTTCTCTTCCAATGACCATGTTCATTGCAAAAGAAACATACACCCTCCTTTGGGGCTTTAGCCTTGGGTTTAGGATTGGGCTTGGGTTGAGCATTGGACTTTCCAGCCCTTCCTTACCCTTTCCTTTTCTTTTCTTCATAAAGCCCTTTCCCTTTTGAACCATCAGAACATGGCCAGGCTTGGACTTAATATTCTGTTCAGCAGTTTTAAGCATCGTATGCAGCTCAAAATTGATTTGTCATTTCATTCATGTTATAGTTCATGATAAACTGGTTATAACTATCAAGAAGTGAATTTAGGATCAAATCTGTTGCCAACTCTTGGCTCAATGGAAATCCAAGCCTATCAAGGTGCTCAATATAGCCTTTCATTTTCAACACATGAGCGCTAACTGAAGCACCCTTAGCCATTTTGCAAGAGTGCAATGCCTTGGTAGTATCATACCTTTCTTGCCTTGCTTGTTGCTGGAACATTTCCTTAAATTGACAATCATATCATAAGTTTCCATGTTTTCTAAATCTTTATGAAGTTCAGAACTCATGGTAGCTAGCATCAAGCATGCAACATCAATAGAGTCATTATGATGCTTCTCATAAGCATTCTTCTCAGCTCTAGAAGCATTATCGGCTGGTTCTTCAAGGTGAGGTTGATCCAGGACATAAAGCTTCCTTTCTTGTTTGAGAACAATTCTCAAATTTCGAAACCAGTCAAGGAAGTTAGTCCCAGTAAGTTTGTCCTTCGCAAGGATTGATCGTAGTGACATAGTGGAATTGTTATCATTGTTGTTGGTCATCTACAATAAATGCAAAGTTCGTTAAGTATTTTGATTATGAAAAACTCCCACTAAATTAACAACCCTCAATGATAATAATCATATCAATTTAGTGAGCTAAGATCCATATTTATACTCAACTTTAAGTCAGCTTTGGCATGACACTTAAAATTAAGTTTTTTAGGTAGGTAACTCTTACCAATTGCAACTCATGCAATTCTTAGAAATTTATGAGATTTTGACATCATATGTCCCGGCATGTTTAAATCCCATCTCATACCATTAGGCCCAAAACCGTTTTGATAACCTAATTAAGTTAAACCATTTTAAACATTTGGGTAGCACCATTACCCATCTTGCCTCACTAATGTAACCTAATGTACTTCTACTTTGGTAGAACCCACATTAAGGTGATAAAAGCCTTGACAAGTGTTCAAATATGGATGGCATGTCAACTTAAAATTTTATGTGAGGGATCTAGATAAATCTTAATTTTTAATTAATAGATCTCATCATGCATTTAGTATCACATACTTAATGATATCATACATGGCATCACATACTCATGAAACATCATACATAGCATCTCATACATGTATATAATAAACGTGTCATAGTATGGCCTTATCTAGATTGATCTTCATAAGCCAATATGAAGATCAATGGTCAATCCTAGGTAATAATGAGCAACACTATAATGTCTACTTGACCATCATCTTGTGCATAGACACCTAGCTCCTCCATCATCATGGTTGGATTGCATGACTTCAAATGGCACGTAGGCCATATATAATAATTACAACCCTTATAAAAGAATAATAAAAACCTGCCAATCATATTGGTCACAAGGCCATACCATGCACCATACAAAGCAACACAACATGCAAAACATATCATGTTATCATATAGCATATACATATTGCATTAAAAAAAATATGTAGTAATAGGCGTGTTGTTTAAAACCAATTAAATTTATAAGGTGCTCTGATTAGGTAGTACTGTGGTTCCTAAAATTTGGAGATACAATAAAGTTTCATCCTAAAATTTGATTTTATTGATCTCATCAATAAATTTAAGGCTTATATCTGCACCACCATAAACAATAATTGATAAATCCTTATTGATATGTGAATTCAGTTCACGTATTAATCTAATTAAGGCAACACCGAAATCATATATCAGCATATTAAACACTTTAATTGTAATATCTCATTCGGATTCTTAATCATATTAACGAATCCTTATATGAAACAGATTCATCAATTAACACCTTAGAAAACCTATTATTTATGTCGTTCGCGCAAACACTAATATCATATATATATATACAAGAACGCAAACCATGCTAAGATCATATACATCTCATACATACAATCAAACATGGTAGTTTTGATTTTTATGAAAATGCAAGTGGCTCTGATACCACTGTTGGGTTACGGAATAGAAAATCCCAATCTAATTGGAATAAAATGGCAGTGAAAACAAAATAAATTTATTCCATAACCCATAACCCACCAAGAATCACATGCGTTTCATAAAACCGAAAGAAGGATAAACAAAAATATTACCTTTTTGTTGATCAGTATGCAATCCGTCTGTTCTTGTGTTGGATTTGCTCGGATCTTCAAAGGTGCTGCCTTTCAGAAAGACGACCACCCTCTACAAGTATCCACACACGAACTTACACCAAAATAGTTTTTGAATGCTAGTTCAACAAGTCCATTTTTCATAAAAATGAACCATTATTTCCAATTCTCTATTTATCCATTTTTAAAGCAAAAGACATGACACTTCAAATGCCCCAATCGATGTGACCTTTCAAATGCCCAATCGATGTGACCTTTCAAATGCCCCACCGACTTTAAAACGTATATATATATATATATAAAAGTCTGACAGGGGTTTTTGGTTAACTAGAATTTTAATTAATATTTATTTAAAACTCCTTTTAAATAATGACAACTTAAATCCTTGTCCTTACAAAATAAGGATTTAATTTTTTAACCAAAAACCTTTATGGATTATTTCCTTATCCAATAAGAAAACATAACAAATTAATTACTTGTCATAATTTAAATTACGAATTTAAATTTTCTCAAATTAAACTCGAATCTAAATGACAACTAATTATTATTTGCAATTTAAAATAATCTCATCATTTTAAATTACATAGAGAGTAACAAACCGTAACCATTATTGTCCGTTCTTAGTATGCGACCCTATAGGTTCAATTAACGTTGGCAGTAGGCCTAAATCACATTTTGATCCTATAAGTCATAAGCGGCCTCTAGCAAGACATTATGACTATCCAAGTTAAATGAAAAGCTCATGTTCCGAGACAACCTTAAAGTAGCTATTGACATAATCCTTTTGTCATATGATATTGTTGGGGGGTAAAATCGTCATTGCATTGATATCCGTACAAGACGGCTAAGGCTGACCCCCTCCTTTCGGTTTCTTCCGGGCCTCCCTGGCTCGGCCTCTTCCGGGCCTCCGTGGTTCGGCTCCCTCCGGGCTTCCCTAGCTCGGCTTCTTCCGGGCTTCCTTAGCTCGGCCTCTTCCGGGCCTCCGTGGTTCGGCTCCTTCCGGGCCTCCGTGGTTCGGCTCCTTCCGAGCTTCCCTAGCTCGGCTTCTTCCGGGCTTCCTTAGCTCGGCCTCTTCCGGGCCTCCGTGGTTCGGTTCCTTCCGGGCCTCCGTGGTTCGGCTCCTTCCGAGCTTCCGTGGCTCGACCTCCTCCGGGCTTCCGTAGCTCGGCCTCCTCCGGGCTTCCGTAGCTCGGCCTCCTCCGGGCCTCCGTGGTTCGGCTCCTTCCGGGCCTCCGTGGCTCGGCCTCCTCCGAGCTTCCGTAGCTCGGCCTCCTCCGGGCTTCCGTAGCTCGGCCTCCTCCGGGCCTCCGTGGTTCGGCTCCTTCCGGGCCTCCGTGGCTCGGCCTCCTCCGGGCTTCCGTAGCTCGGCCTCCTTCGGGCTTCCGCAGCTCGGCTTCTTCCGAGCTTCCATAGCCCGCTGCTACCTAGCGATCCACGCCCCGACGTCCACCTCCGCGGAACCTGGCGCGGGAGAACTCAAGTCTACCCAAGCAGCACCCTGAGCAGGGGATCATATTAAGACGTGGCCTAAGACCTATTATAACCGCCCCAGGTCTACTCACCCAGATCCCAAGACATCGAGGGGCTCTCCCAGTCGTCGATCCCTTAACGGACAAGGCGTGGATTCTAACGGCCCCACAACGGCCTGATTCTGTCTACCCCCGAATCTTAACAACCTCAGTACCTTCCAGAAGACGCTCAAGTTCCCAGGTGACAGTCTATAAATACTAGTTTGGCAGATTACCTCAGGTACGCAACCCTTGACACACAAAAACTCTAGGGTTACCTCTCTCTCCCGGCAGCTCGTCGGTGCTCTGCCTTACCAGAGCCTCCGATTGACCGCCCCCCTGGAGAGGTCTCCCGGAGAGATCCACCTCCTCATTGTCTGGTTGATCGCCGATTCCTTCCTCACTGACTTGAGCGTCGGAGGGCCTTCCGCGGAGGACCACCCCCGGCGTCCTTCCGCGTGCAGGGCTTCCTGTTTTGCAGGTCCGCCGCACCCCACCCCCCGAGGATCGACCGCGCCCGAGTCGGAGGACGGATCCCGGCGGCAACAGATTGGCGCTAGAGGAAGGGCCTCAAGTCCCATTAAAACTTGAAAGAAGGAGACAAGGATCTTGATCCGGAGAAGAACCTCTCTGATGGCCAACCGGAAGAGAGGAGCAACCTCTGATGCTCCCGATCAGGTCGCCTCCCAGAGGCCTGATCCGACTGGCGCCACAGCGCCGCAACCCCCACCTGTCGAGACTCCGTCGCCGCCTGCCATTCCGGTGACCCAGGACCAGTTTGCTACGCTGGTCCAACAAGTCCAGGCTCTCACCCACCTGGTCCAGGAGCGTCTTGCACCTCCTCCTGCTTCGCATCCCCAGAAAGAAACGACGACTTCCTCTTCACCGGCAACCTCCTCCTCTGATCCGCGTGAATCAGCGGACCCCCACGTCGCCCCGGGGGAGACAAACCGGTCCCTCGAACCGGTTGCGATAGAGATCTTCCCAGATCTCGGCGAGCCCGCTCCCTCTCTCCGGCAACGTCTCGCCATGATTCAACACCATCTTTGCGGTTCTCCCGCCCGGCTGCTCCTCTCGCCGGTGAGGAGGAGATCCGCCGTCAGATCCAAGAAATGCGTCAGGAGCTGGACGCCGCCAAGCAGATCCACCTGCCTCAGCCCAAAGCAGAGCAGGGCATCCCTTTCTCTAAGGGGATCATGGAGGAAGTGATCCCCTCCCACGTCAAGCTGCCAACCGTCGAGCCCTATCACGGCTCCACTGATCCGGACGACCATCTCAGCAGCTTCCGGTCAATAATGATGTTCCATGGAGCATCTGATGCGATCCTCTGCCGGGCCTTCCGTCCACCCTCAGAGGATCCGCCCGAACCTGGTTCAACGCCCTGAAACCGGGTTCCATTGATTCATTCGATGAGCTGAGCCACCTTTTTATTGGCCAGTTCGTCAGCAGCCGCCGCCACCGACGGAGATCCGACTCCCTCTCCGAAGTCAAGCAAAGAGAGGGGGAGTCCTTGAGAAATTATCTTGGCCGTTTCAACAAGGCCATGTTGGAGGTGGACCACCTTAATCATGAGGTGGCCATGTCCGCCCTAGCGGGGGGAGTTTCAAAGGAGAGCGACTTCTATTTGGCAATGGAAGTCAGCTACCCCCCGTGTCTGTCTGATATGATGGCCCTTGCGGACAAATACGCTCGGGTCGAGGAGTCGCGGAGAATGGCCCGCGCTGAACAGACGAAGAAGAGGCAAGAGCCCAAAGTTCCCGACAGACACCGCCCTGTCCGTCGGCCAAGCCCACCTCGCCGCCAAAGAGTCCCTCCGCCGCCGCCAAGGAATCGCTCCCGGAGTCCCCCTAGGCGATTCGATCGCTACACTCCGTTGACTGTGCCCCGGGCACAAATCCTCATGGAGATAGAGCGCCAGCTTCCCCGACCAGTGCCTCTCCGAGGGAACCCAACCCGGAGAGATCCCGCCAAGTACTGCCGCTACCATAGGGAGCATGGCCATGACACTGAAGAATGCTGGCAGCTGAAGAACGAGATCGAGAGACTGATTCGGCGGGGACGGTTGGACCAGTTCAGAAGGGCACCCGAGCCACAGCAGCAGGGAGGTGATCGCCAGCCTGAGCTCCCACAACTCCCTCCTCCACCAAATCCGCCAGTGGTTGGCCGCATCAACATGATTGAAGAGGCCGGCGGATCGGGCTCCGGGGCAATGGTGATGCACCGGTGCCAAAGAAGGCGCGCACGGGCGAGCTCTCCTTTTCTGATGATGATCTTCTTGGGATACAGCTTCCCCATGAGGACGCACTTGTTGTCTCCCTAAATTTGAACAATTATGATGTAAGCCGAATCCTGGTTGATAGTGGAAGCTCGGTGAACGTTTTGTACCTCGATGTGTTTGCCAGGATGAAATTGCTCATGGAAAACCTTCGAGCCGTGGATTCCACCTTGATGGGATTCACCGGCGACGTCATCATCCCAGAAGGAATCGTCACCCTGACGGTCCGCGCAGGAACCTGGCCCTTTGTAACCGTTGTACAAGCCGACTTCCTAGTGACCGACCTCAGGTCCCCATATAATGCCATATTCGGCAGGCCCGGCTTGATGTCTCTTAAGGCGGTTGTCTCTATCCCGCATCTGTCGATGAAGTTCCCCACCGAGCAAGGAGTTGGAGTAGTTCGGGGAAGTCAGGCCATGGCTCGGCAATGTTTTGTCACGAGCCTTCAGTCCAGAATTCCCGAGGTTGACGGGCTAGACGCCCGCGAAGATTTCGCCGAGCAACGGGGAGAACCGGTGGAAGAGCTGGAAGAAGTACCGCTGGACGTAGCTCGGCCCGACCGAACCACAAAGGTCGGGTCGCTGCTTGAGGGAGAGCCTCGTCGCGAGCTAATCAGATTCCTCCAAAGCAACGCGGACATCTTCGCCTGGACCGCCTCCGACATGCCAGGAATTAGCCCCGAAGTCCTCGTCCATCGTCTCAATGTGGACGAGATGCACAGGCCCGTTAAGCAGAAAAAGAGAAGCTTCGCCCCAGAGCGGCAAAAGGCCATTGAAGAAGAGGTCGACAAACTCATCAAAGCCAACTTTGTCCGAGAGGTAAACTACCCCAGTTGGCTGTCAAACGTCGTCATGGTGAAGAAGTCGAATGGCAAATGGAGGATCTGCATCGACTTCACCGATCTCAACAAGGCATGCCCGAAGGACAGCTTCCCTCTCCCTCGGATCGACCAGCTTGTGGATGCCACCTCGGGCCACCAAATGCTGTCATTCATGGATGCCTATTCGGGCTACAATCAGATCCGGATGGCCCCCGAGGATGAAGAAAAGACAGCCTTCATAACCGACCGAGGTACCTACTGTTACCGAGTTATGCCTTTCGGTCTTAAAAATGCAGGAGCGACCTACCAGCGCCTGGTCAACAAGGTGTTCAAGGAGCAAATCGGCCGGAACATGGAGGTGTATGTGGATGATATGCTGGTCAAAAGCAAGGAAGCGCTGCGGCATGTTGAGGACCTCGCGGAGAGCTTTGCCACGCTGCGCAAGTATGGAATGAAGCTCAACCCAACCAAGTGCGCCTTCGGCGTCAATTCTGGGAAGTTCCTCGGATTCATGGTCTCCCAGCGCGGCATTGAGGCTAACCCTCAGAAGATTCAAGCTCTCCAACAAATGGCGCCCCCAGCGTCCATTAAAGAGGTCCAGCGCCTGACCGGGAGAATAGCGGCCCTTAACCGCTTCGTAGCTCGGTCAGCCGAGAGGTGCCTCCCCTTCTTCAAAACCCTCCGATCGGCCAAGAATTTCCAGTGGACTCCTGAATGCCAGAAATCATTTCAAGATCTCAAGAAGTACCTCGGCTCGCCTCCACTTCTTAGTAGTCCGGTCCCAGGGGAGACTCTGTTTCTGTATCTGGCCGTTTCCGAGGGAGCAGTTTGTTCGGTACTGGTCAAGCAAGAAGGCAAGATCCAAAGACCGATCTACTATGTGAGTAGGCTGCTCCGCGACGCGGAGACGAGGTACACCAGGATCGAGAAATAGTGCTGGCTTTGATCACCTCGGTCCGGAAGCTGCGACCATATTTCCAAGCACATTCAGTGACGGTCCTGACCGATCAACCCATCAAGGCGGTGGTCCACCGTCCAGAAACATCGGGGAGGATGACCAAATGGGCCGTCGAACTAAGCGAGCACGACATACAATTTCAACCTCGCCCGGCCATCAAAGCTCAAGTACTGGCCGACTTCCTCCTTGAGTGCACCATCCCGGAAGACGGCTCTACCCCAAAAAGTCCCGAAGGACCAAAACCTGAAGCTCGGTGGCTCCTTCACGTCGATGGGTCGTCCAACGCCCATCATTCCGGTGCGGGTTTGGTTCTCACCAGCCCGGAGGGGATGATCTTCGAATATGGCGTCCGATTCTCCTTCCCGGCTTCCAACAACGAAGCCGAGTACGAGGCCCTGTTAGCCGGTCTCCGGATCGCCCGCAACCTGAAGGTGGAAAAGATTAGCGCCTTCACCGACTCTCAGCTGGTGGCCGGCCATGTGCGAGGGGAGTTTGAAGCCCGAGAACCCAATATGGTTCGATATCTCCAAGAGGTGCGCGGCCTACTTCCTCACTTTTCAGAGTTTGAAATTATTCAAATTCCTAGATCGGAAAACGCCCGTGCCGACCTACTCTCCCGATTGGCAACCACGGAGACAATGGATGCTGAACAAAAATTCCATCTGGAGACTCTGGAGAAGCCGAGTATCATGGAAGCTGACCGGGTGATGCAAATCGAGACCGAACCATCCTGGTTCGACCCTATCCTCAGCTATCTTAAAGAAGGGTCGCTCCCGTCCGACCGAAGGGAGGCCAGGAAATTGAAGCTGCAGGCGACCCACTATGTATTGATTGACAGCCAGCTTTACAAGCGGTCTTTCTCTATGCCGCTGCTCAGATGCCTCCGCCCATCCGAGGCGGACTACGCTCTACGGGAGGTACATGAAGGGATCTGCGGCAACCATCTGGGAGGCCGGTCCCTATGTCACAAGGTGCTACGGCAAGGCTATTATTGGCCGACCATGCAGAAAGATGCGGACGATCTAGTCCGAGCCTGTGACGCCTGCCAGAGACATTCGAGCATCCAGAGGCTCCCCTCCGCCGAGCTAGTTTCCATATCCTCCGCCTGGCCCTTTGCCAAATGGGGGATGGACATCCTCGGCCCATTCCCGTTGGCGACAGGACAGCGAAAATTCTTATTTGTCGCCATTGACTACTTCACCAAATGGGTTGAAGCGGAAGCAGTTGCCCAAATCACCGAAGCCCGGGCCAGAGACTTTGTGTGGAGGTCCATCATCTGCCGGTTCGGCCTCCCCCACACCATAATCACCGATAACGGCAAGCAGTTCGACAATTCCAAATTCCGCCAATTCTGCGAAGAGCATGGAATTCGTCACCACCTTACTTCGGTCGGGCACCCACAAGCCAACGGAGCGGCCGAGGTAACCAACAGGACTCTCCTCCAAGGAATCAAAGCTCGCCTCTCTAGAGCCCAAGGCAGGTGGGCAGATGAGCTGCACCATGTCTTGTGGGCCTATCGCACCACTCCGAGAATCCCAACGGGCGAGACCCCATTCCGAATGGCTTTCGGTACGGAGGCCGTCATCCCTGTGGAAGTGGGCCTCCCATCTTTGCGGGTGGAGAGTTACTCGGAAGAAGCCAGCAACGAGCAACTCCGCACCAACCTCGACTTGGTGGAGGAAGTCAGAGAGAAGGCCCGAATCAGGACGGCCGCCTATCAACAGAGGGTGGCTCGGTACCATGCCTCCAGAGTTAAGGGGAAGACTTTCCTACCTGGCGACCTTGTCCTCCGGAAAGCTTCTGTATCCAAACCGCTGGAGCAAGGAAAGCTGGCGCCGAACTGGGAAGGCCCGTACCAAGTCACGGAGGTCATTGGGCCAGGAACCTACAAGCTGCAGGACCTCGAAGGGAAATCCGTCCCCCGAACGTGGAACTCGGACAACCTCCGCAAATACTATCAATAGGGTATGTCCTTTACGCCCCGCCAGTTGTCTATTTTCCCACAACTTATTGTGTGAATCGGTTATATCCATATTGCCATAAATCGTAAATGGAAATAGATGCTGCTTATCAATCCTCGGCACGACCGAGCTATCTGCTTGAACAGGAAAATCTCCGAACCTTGGCAGGGCCAAGTAAAATATTTCTCCGAACCTCGGCAGGGCCGAGCAACAAATCTCCGAACCTTGGCAGGGCCAAGTAAAACATTTCTCCCTTCGGCAGGGCCAAGTAGAACCTCGGCAGGGCCGAGCAACAAATCTCCGAACCTTGGCAGGGCCAAGTAAAACATTTCTCCGAACCTCGGCAGGGCCGAGCAACAAATCTCCGAACCTTGGCAGGGCCAAGTAAAACATTTCTCCGAACCTCGGCAGGGCCGAGCAACAAATCTCCGAACCTTGGCAGGGCCAAGTAAAACATTTCTCCGAACCTCGGCAGGGCCGAGCAACAAATCTCCGAACCTTGGCAGGGCCAAGTAAAACATTTCTCCGAACCTCGGCAGGGCCGAGCAACAAATCTCCGAACCTTGGCAGGGCCAAGTAAAACATTTCTCCGAACCTCGGCAGGGCCGAGCAACAAATCTCCGAACCTTGGCAGGGCCAAGTAAAATTTCTCCGAACCTCGGCAGGGCCGAGCAACAAATCTCCGAACCTTGGCAGGGCCAAGTAAAACATTTCTCCGAACCTCGGCAGGGCCGAGCAACAAATCTCCGAACCTTGGCAGGGCCAAGTAAAACATTTCTCCGAACCTCGGCAGGGCCGAGCAACAAATCTCCGAACCTTGGCAGGGCCAAGTAAAATATTTCTCCGAACCTCGGCAGGGCCGAGCAACAAATCTCCGAACCTTGGCAGGGCCAAGTAAAACATTTCTCCGAACCTCGGCAGGGCCGAGCAACAAATCTCCGAACCTTGGCAGGGCCAAGTAAAACATTTCTCCGAACCTCGGCAGGGCCGAGCAACAAATCTCCGAACCTTGGCAGGGCCAAGTAAAACATTTCTCCGAACCTCGGCAGGGCCGAGCAACAAATCTCCGAACCTTGGCAGGGCCAAGTAAAAACCTCGGCAGGGCCGAGCAACAAATCTCCGAACCTTGGCTGGGCCAAGTAAAACATTTCTCCGAACCTCGGCAGGGCCGAGCAACAAATCTCCGAACCTTGGCAGGGCCAAGTAAAACATTTCTCCGAACCTCGGCAGGGCCGAGCAACAAATCTCCGAACCTTGGCAGGGCCAAGTAAAATATTTCTCGAACCTCGGCAGGGCCGAGCAACAAATCTCCGAACCTTGGCAGGGCCAAGTAAAATATTTCTCCGAACCTCGGCAGGGCCGAGCAACAAATCTCCGAACCTTGGCAGGGCCAAGTAAATTCCCCCGAACCTCGGCAGGCCGAGCGACAAATCTCCCACGGCAAGGCGAGATGGAGACCTTGACGAAAAGTCTAAACCCGCAAGCCCCGACCAAAGTCGAGCGACCCCAATAGTCCCCGAAGGACTCCGCCGGGTTCAAAAAACCAGTACGGCGAGTAAAAACCATCGACGTGCGAGAATAAGCCGCCATTGGCGAAACTACTCTCAAGGCCATCAAGCCTCGCGTAACCGACCGAAGGTCCCGGGAAGAGTTAGGCAAATTCCCTCTCTACCATTGGGGATCCTTCGGGTAACGCCCCTATAGCCCATCGTTCAAAGAGCCTACATTAGCACGCAGAAAACGAACAAGGGCACGCCCCCCCTGGTCGACACGGGTGAAGGCCGTAAACTCTTGAAAGAAAAGAACTTCGCCGATAACAAGGACCATTTTTCATTCATAAAGGAGGGGGGTTACAAAGAAACTGCGGGAAAACAAAAGCAAGGGCAGGCAGAAGCCCTGGGGTCACTTGCCCCCAGAGCCCAACAACCTCTCCAGAAGAGCGGTCAGGTCGGCCACCTGCTGACGAAGCAGCCGGATCTCCTCCTCCTGCCGACCCATTACCAAACGTGAGGCCTCCGCCTCCCGAACCGAAATATCCAGGAACTCTTCAGCGGTCCTGGCGAGCCGCTCATTGGTTGCGAGGCTTGACGCAAGGGCCAGCCCGTCAACAGTCACGGAGATCGCTCTCTCCTCCGAATCGACGGGTTGTTAACCGAAGAGCGCGAGTCGGTTGAGGACCGCGCCGGAGAATCCATTTTCTTTTAAGCTCAGACCGAAAGGTGGCCAATCCAGTCCCCCTCGGCCATATTTATACCCGCTAGGAGGGTATCCAGTTCAGCCGTACCGCGGACGCCGACCCGTAAAATTTGCCATGTGTCGCCGTTCTAATGCGTACGGAATCCGAAAAGTCGCGCCCTATCCCGAGGCAGATCGGAAAATGCAAACAGAGCATCTTCCCGATCTGCCGCCTCCTGCAATAAATGCTTTCGACGCTTCCCCAAGCCTCTTAAAACGCCCCCTTTCTCGAAAAACGCGTGGGAACAGAGTCCGACGCCCGATCGACGATCTGTCCCCTCGAAAAGAGCACGCCAGTAAAAGCATAGCAAACACGCCGACCGTTCCGTTCGGCGACTGATTCGCTCCCTCCGAGCTGTCAGTTCTCCGAACCTCGGCAGGGCCGAGCTATCAGTTCTCCGAACCTCGGCAGGGCCGAGCTATCAGTTCTCCGAACCTCGGCAGGGCCGAGCTACCAGTTCTCCGAACCTCGGCAGGGCCGAGCTATCAGTTCTCCGAACCTCGGCAGGGCCGAGCTATCAGTTCTCCGAACCTCGGCAGGGCCGAGCTATCAGTTCTCCGAACCTCGGCAGGTCCGAGCTATCAGTTCTCCGAACCTCGGCAGGGCCGAGCTATCAGTTCTCCGAACCTCGGCAGGGCCGAGCTATCAGTTCTTCGAACCTCGGCAGGGCCGAGCTATCAGTTCTCCGAACCTCGGCAGGGCCGAGCTATCAGTTCTCCGAACCTCGGCAGGGCCGAGCTATCGAACCTCGGCAGGGCCGAGCTATCAGTTCTCCGAACCTCGGCAGGTCCGAGCTATCAGTTCTCCGAACCTCGGCAGGTCCGAGCTATCAGTTCTCCGAACCTCGGCAGGGCCGAGCTATCAGTTCTCCGAACCTCGGCAGGGCCGAGCTATCAGTTCTCCGAACCTCGGCAGGGCCGAGCTATCAGTTCTCCGAACCTCGGCAGGGCCGAGCCATCAGTTCTCCGAACCTCGGCAGGGCCGAGCTATCCGTTCTCCGAACCTCGGCAGGGCCGAGCTATCAGTTCTTCGAACCTCGGCAGGGCCGAGCTACAAAGTTCTCCGAACCTTGGCGTGGCCAAGCGAGATTCTCTCCAAACCTCGGCAGGGCCGAGCTACAAAATTCTTCAAACCTTGGCAGAGCCAAGTAAGATGTTCCCCAGAACTCAACTATCTCGAGGGACTAAATCCTTAAACCATGGCAAAAAGGGTTGAAGGCTCCCCGAACTTCGGCCAAAGCCGACCCACGATACTCCGGGCTCCGATAAAAACGGAGCACAAAATACCAGACTCCCGACCTAAGCAAGGAGTGTATTTCGCCGAACTATCTTTGCACCACCGCATACGGACCTCAATTAGTTCGGACATCATGGGATCCTCGTCTAAGGACGAGCGGGACACTTTTATGCCCCACAAACGACAAATAGCAATGAGATCGGCACAAGAAAAGACAGATTAAGAAATGGGGTGTAACTCTCTTTATTCTCCATCATGATCAATTACAAATGCCTCATAGGCATTACAAAAGCATTGAAATGCATAAAATAAAGGCAAATACAAGACTCGGGCAACTGCCCCAAGGCAGGCCTAGACAACTACGGTGTTCCAACATCCGGATCGAGAAATCATGCAAACCAGGAAACGGCCAAGTCCGCTTGAGCAGGATGAATTAAAAATCCAAACTGAGGCATGGCCCGCGGATGCTGATTCTGAGGATCCCAAAGGCCCAATCCACTCCCCTAGAAGGGAGTGCCGAGCCACAGGCCGCCGCCCACTCGAGGGAACCGGGAACCCTCCGAACCCGGTTGCTCCCATCTTCTCCCTCCCGTGGCAAGGATTCCCCTCAGAGAAGGCGCGGGGACCTAAGCCAGCGAAAGAGGGAGGCCTGCGCGTGCTACGGGGGTGTCCATACGCCTCCTGACCCGCAACCCCCGCAGCAGGAGCCGCAGACCACAACGGAAGCGCATATGTGCGCTCTCCGTATGATCTCTGCCCCCTCCATGTGCGCTCTCCATATGATCTCCGAGACTCGTCCCCTAAGGATGAGCCATCCTTCAGCTGCTCCCCGGTCGCCCCAGCTATCCGGCGGCAAGGAGCCCATGAAAAGAAGGGTCGATCCTTCCACTCGTAGCAACAGAGAAATGAGAATAATAAAAATTCCAGCGAGAAAGAAACTTTGGGGATAGCCAGATGAGACCCCTCTTTCCCCTTTTTATAGGCAGAAGAGACTCGGGACGAGCCATCAGAGCTGAAAGTCCCGAGATTCAAACACCTGTCCCACGCCACCACGTGGTCCCCAGAAATTGGCGTAGCATCCCACTGCGCGCCGAACTCACCGCCCGAACCAGGACGCGTACGGAGATCCTTTCCTGATCCCGGATCGCAGTCATTAAATGCAGAAAATCGTCCGTTGACGCTTCGGAAATCGGCGAGCTCAGAAAATCACCCTTTGAAAAGATACTGTCCAATAGTGGACGGTTGCGTGCGCGTCGCAACGAGATGACCCGCATGGGAAAGGAGCATCTTCCGGAAAGCTCTGATACAGCTTTATACCCCCACTCTGCCGTATCCCCACTTATAGTAAAGAAAAACCGAATTGCCTGCGGGATGGCAGAACGCTGGCAGGATGGCAGGGAGTGCAGAAACCTACTTCATCCGTCGGCCCCAGCCGACCCGTATTTCATCCGTCGGCCCAAGCCGACCTATTTTCATCTGTCGGCCCCTGCCGACCTGTTTTCATCCGTCGGCCCCTGCCGACCCATTTTCATCCGTCGGCCCCAGTCGACCCGTATTTGTCCGTCGGCCCCAGCCGACCCGTATTTCATCCGTCGGCCCAAGCCGACCTATTTTCATCTGTCGGCCCCTGTCGACCTATTTTCATCTGTCGGCCCCTGCCGACCCATTTTCCTCCATCGGCCCCAGCCGACCCGTATTTGTCCGTCGGCCCCAGCCGACCCGTATTTCATTCGTCGGCCCCTGTCGACCCATTTTCATCCGTCGGCCCCTGCCGACCCATTCTCGTCCGTCGGCCCCAGCCGGCCCGTATTTCATCCGTCGGCCCCTGCCGACCCATTTTCCTCCATCGGCCCCAGCCGACCCGCATTTCATTTGTCGGCCCCTGCCGACCTATTTTCATCTGTCGGCCCCTGCCGACCCATTTTCATCTGTCGACCTTTGCAGACCTATTTTCGTCTGTCGGCCTTAACCGACCTATTCTATCCGTCGGCCCGCGCCGACCTATTTCGCCCGTCGATCATAACCGATCCACTTTGATTCGTCGATCCAAATCGGCCCATTTTTCCTGGTTTCGAATTAAGGATGGCCCAAGGATGTCAACAAGCCATGGGTCGTTCACGATCGAGGCAACACCAGACAACAGTAAAGTCACGCAAGAAAAACACTTAGATAAAAACAGGAAATCCCTTTACTGAGAAATGTCAAATGTTTAAAAGGGGGAAGATACAGGAGCGGCCCCTAAGAGCCAGGAGCTCCACCGGTTTGGGGAGTACCCTCAGCCACATCTGCAGGTGCACGGCTAGGCTCGCCCTTCTCTGATGTTTTCACCTCCTCTGTAACAGTTTGTGACTGTCCCTCGGAGGCTACAGCTTCGCTGGGACCAGGGGTGCCGCCAAGCTCGGCGTCAGAAACGCTGACATATTCGTCTTCATCTTCTTCTTCTGCGGATTCGCCGTCTTCGGAGCCTTCGATGCTCAGAAAAGAAAGGTCCCACTCCGGGTGCCCGCTAAGTATCCTCTGCTTACACTCTTCCATCCCGTGACGGAATGCATCTACGTTCATAGCATCTTGCCTCCCCTGAAGAATGGCGAGCTGCATGTTGGCCTCAGTGGCCCGTTTCTCGGCCTCAGCCACCTGGGCCTCCAGGATGGCGTTTCGCCCCTCGAGCTCGCTAGACCGTATCTCGAGCTCCGAGCTCCTACTGCGAGCGGACGCAAACGCACTTTGGAGAGCCTGAATCTCCGACCCCATCCTCGCCATCTGGAAAAGTCAAGGACAATCGGCATCATAGGGAACCAATAGAAAAATGAGGGGAAATAAAAGCATACCTCCCCCTCTCGCCTGGCCAACCTTCCGGCCAGCTCCTCGGCCTCACTCCGGGCCCTCGTCCTGTCAGCGCCGACCGACTCCACCCTCTCTTGCAGGGTACTGATCCTCGATCGTCCGGTTTCAATCTCCCCGCGAGCTTGCGATAACTCGCCACTCACTCGACCTATTATTCCTTGTTGCCACTTCGCGTTCTCCTTCAGTTCAACGATTTCGTCATTACGTTTTTTCAATGTCTCCTCCACCTCGCCCAACATTCTCGTCAGGCGTTTTCTTTCGTCGTCGGCCTCTTTCCTCAACCGGCCCAGACTCTCGCCGTGGTCCCGCCGCATCGCCACCATCTCCACGGAGTGTTTTGATTTGATTGTGGCCAACTCCCGGCATGCGTCATCGCTCTTCGCCAGGAGTCCCTGTAACTCCTCCACCCTATACTTCAGCTTGGACACCTCGTCCACAGCAACCTGGTGTGCCGCCCTGGCCGCCTTCGAGCTCCTATCCATCGTGTCCATGAGCTCCGCGAACTGCTCAGACTTTTTCAGCTGCGACTGGAGCTCGACTTTCTCCCTCCGGGCCTGGACGCTGGCCCCTGTCGCCAGACTCAAGCGCCAGCAAATTGCCCGAGAAAGCAAAACCCCCTGCCAAGGCAAAGATTGAGTAAGCGCCCACAATGGAGTCCATCGGGTAACATCCGACATGCTGGGAAAACGACTCACCTTCGAAGCATAGTCCCGGGTCATCTTTATCAAAGTTGTATTATCTATGGCGGGGAGGAGATGAATATCCTCAGCTACACCTTGCTGCCCGAATGCAGCATCTATCAACTCCCGGTCAGCGAACTCGTCTGTCGATGGACCCGCACCCGGATGCAGGACCGACCTCATCATGGCGGAAAACGCCTCGTCGATGCTAGCCTCCGAGCCACTGGGTTGACCGACCCCGCCTGAGGGACCGGCCTGGACGATCCCCAGCTGAGTGGCCTGTAGCCTCCCAGCTTCTTCCGTCAGGGCCCTGGCTTGAGCCTCTTCAGATAGCTCGGCCAGCCCAAGCGCTAATCTCCCCAAAATCTTCCTCGAAGGGGCCCCGATCGTGGGACCCCCACTTTGTTGCGCTCCCTCCACTGGTGCGCCCTCTCCAGTAGCCACCACCTGCGGCCCCTCCGCGGGCTCCCCCGAGGTCTCAGTTTGAACCGCCTCTCGACCCATCGAGGACGGCCCAGCTTCACTGCTGCCGGATTCCCCAGCGGATAAGCCAAGCAGGGGCCCCTCCCGAACTCCTTCCATTGCGGCTGTCTCCTCCCCCTCTCCCGCTGGAGCCAGTGGCGACTCCACGAGGGCGATGGACCCCTCCGCTACGACCGCCTCCACTGGATACGTCACGAGTTCCTCCTTCAAGGGAGGCGCGGTCAGATGAGCCAGCGGAGCCTCATCCGAACTATCTGAAATCTCCAAAACAAGAGGTTCGGGCGCCACGGCCGCCCTCCCCGTATCCTCCTTCGCCCCAGGCACCCCTGTAGCGGCTGCCTCTGTAGCGGCTGCTCCAACGTCCGGCGGGCTCTTTGCGGATGTGTGGCCCCTCTTTTTGGGTCGGCCGCTGTCCGCTCCGCTACCTTCCCCAGGACGCTTCCCTCTCTTCCTCTTGGAGAGGCTCGACAACGCCAACCTCGTGGCTGCCAAACCGGAGTTCACACACTCAAACCCAAGCGCAGTAACCGGAAAAAATACGCAGCGCGAAAAGAAACTCACCTTGAGGGTCCAAAGGGCTGAGCCCGGCTGCAAAGAGAGCTCCCTCCGATAACAGGTCGTTGGCCAAAAACGTCTGTCCATTACGAAGGACGTCCAGGTCCCTCTCCTCCTGCACCGATAGGGCCGGATGCGTCTCCGCATCCTTCGCAACTTCCCCCCATCGCCGAGGGAAATCGGACCCGATGTTCCCCTCCGCAATCACAAATCGACTCTTCCACCCCTTGATGGAAGAGGGCTTATCCGCAATGACATTAAAAGACCTCCGGGGCCCGATGGAGGTCCACTCCGATTTCCGCCCGGGAGTTAGGTGATAACAGGTGCGAAAAAGGGGGAGAGTCGCAACGATTTGGATCTGGTGGCACATCGAGATAAATCCGACGATGTTCCGCCAACTGTTTGGGGCCACCATCGATGGACAGATGTTGTAATGGGTCATGATCTCCTTCACCAAGGGATGGAGAGGGAAACGAAGACCCGCCTTAAAACTGTCCTCATAGACGAATACTCCAGACTCCAAGTCCCGGGTGACCCTATCTTCAAGTCCCGGCACCCGCAAAACCACATCCATGGGCAGACCATACCTTTGGTGAATCCTCCCCAAATCTCCAGCGACGATTTCTGAGGCTACGTCTCCAGGGCTCATCGCCATCTCGGTCGAAGGAAGTCCTGAGCGAAAAACGGTGAACGCTGAAGAGGATGAGAGGCCAACGCTCTTCTGAAAACAAAGTAAGAAGACGCCACCAACACGCACACATGCGCGTATATATAGACGCAGGGCAGCTGTCACTTCGCTTCTCCGCTAAGAAACCGCCCTGGAGAGGCGGAACACCCCATTCGAGGCGTCCGGGATCGCCTCGACATACCCCCATATCGATCGGGATTCACGGCACGGCACAATCGCAACCGTCGCTAATGGAGAAGCCTCACCTTCGGAGGTACGGTGGCCCTATCGCATTAATTAAGGCATCATTGCACGGGTTGTTTAAGCCAAAACGTCCCATCGGGGCGCGCCACTTGAGCTTATACTCCCTACGCCCGAACCTACGCTTCGAACTAGGGAGTGGGGGGCATGTGTTGGGGGGTAAAATCATCATTGCATTGATATCCGTGCAAGACGGCTAAGGCTGACCCCCTCCTTTCGGTTTCTTCCGGGCCTCCCTGGCTCGGCCTCTTCCGGGCCTCCGTGGTTCGGCTCCCTCCGGGCTTCCCTAGCTCGGCTTCTTCCGGGCTTCCTTAGCTCGGCCTCTTCCGGGCCTCCGTGGTTCGGCTCCTTCCGGGCCTCCGTGGTTCGGCTCCTTCCGAGCTTCCCTAGCTCGGCTTCTTCCGGGCTTCCTTAGCTCGGCCTCTTCCGGGCCTCCGTGGTTCGGTTCCTTCCGGGCCTCCGTGGTTCGGCTCCTTCCGAGCTTCCGTGGCTCGACCTCCTCCGGGCTTCCGTAGCTCGGCCTCCTCCGGGCTTCCGTAGCTCGGCCTCCTCCGGGCCTCCGTGGTTCGGCTCCTTCCGGGCCTCCGTGGCTCGGCCTCCTCCGGGCTTCCGTAGCTCGGCCTCCTTCGGGCTTCCGCAGCTCGGCTT